>PVIU01033101.1:0-12792 GCA_004026605.1 Ondatra zibethicus | reverse complement strand
TCCCTCCCTCCCTCCCTCCTTCCTTCCTTCCTCATTCCAAACACTTATCCTCCCTTTCCCCACCCCTCCTCCCACCTGCCCTGCCCCACTGCAGCCCATCCCCCATCTACTCCTCCCAATGGGTAAGGACTCCTATGGGGATTCAACAAAGTCTGGCACATTAAGTTGGGACAGGACTAAGCCTCTTCCCTCTGCATTAAGGATTGGGCTCCAACAAGCTATTTCATGCATCAGCGATAGATCCTGGTCCTACTTCCAGGGGCCTCTCACATAGTTCAAGCTTCACTGCTGTCTCTCACATATGGAGGGCCTAGTTCGGTCCCATGGAGACTGCACAGTTGTCAGTCTAATGTTCATGAGGTTCCACAAGCTTGGTTTAGCTGTCTGTAGATGTCTCCATCATGAACTTGACCTCCCCTGCTCATATATTCTCTCTTCCCTCTCTTTGATTGGGTTTCCGGAGCTCTGCCTGGTGCTTGGTTGTGGATCTCTGCATCTGGTTTCATTAGTTACTGGATGAAGGCTCTGATGAGAGTTGGGGTATTCACCGCTCTGATTACAGGGAAGGCCAGTTCAGGCACCCTCTCCACTATTGCTAGGAGTCTTAGCTTGGGTCATCCTTTTGGATTCTTGGAAATTTCCCTAGCACCAGGTTTCTCCCTAACCCCATAGTGGCCCTCTATATCAAGGTGTCTCTTTCATTGTTCTCCCACTCCTTCCCTCTTCCCCCTTGATTATTCCATTCCCTCATGTTCTCATCTACCATCCCCTCCCTGTAAATTTCTTAATTTTTAAAATTCTTAATTTTAGTTTTTAGATTCATTGCAAGTAGATATACAACTTTTTTAAAATCATGGATACTGTGAACATACTAGCTTCAGTAGTTTCTTCCCCCACTCTCTCTGTCTCCCGTTTCTGTCTCTCCCTCATCCTCTCTCCTCCCCCCTTTTCCCCTTTCTCCTTCTTGTTCCTATCACCATGTGTTTGAGACAGGACTTCACTATGAATTCCTGGATGTCCTGGAACTCAATGTATAGGCCAGCTTGGCCCCCAACTCACAGAGATACGCCTGCCTCTTCCTCCTGAGTGGCTGGCATTAAAGGTGTGCGCCATCATTCCTGGCCTCCAGTAGTTTCTTTAATTCTATTCTTTGAGTTGTTTGTGTATAAGATCATGTTGTCTACAAGTAGAAGTAGTTTAACTTGTTTCTTCCTTTTGAGTTTTATTGGAAATAGAAAGGAGTATTCTGACCAGTGTTAGTAGATCTAAAATTTGTCTTAAATCAACAGCCTTCTATTCACGTTAATCATCAAGAAGGTTTATAAATGTTTACAAAGTAGTTATTTAATATAGTGTTTGTATGCATATGATAGCTCTGGTAATAAGATTGCTGTATGTTTATTGTAAAGTATAGAAAATAAATTTTAAAATTGCCGGGCGGTGGTGGTGCACGTCTTTAATCCCAGCACTCAGGAGGCAGAGGCAGACGGATCTTTGTGAGTTCGAGACCAGCCTGGTCTACAAGAGCTAGTTCAAGGACAGGCTCCAAAGCTACAGAGAAACCCTGTCTCGAAAAACCAGAAAAAAAAAAGAGAAAATAAATTTTAAAATTTAAATTTTTAGAAAATCTTGTTAAAGCTTTTCTTGCTAAAGAATACTTTTAAAATATATTAATTATGAGCCTTAGCATTACAGTATACATTTTAAATCTGAAATGTCATGGTATAGCATTCTTGTTAAGGTATATTTAAAATATTGGTACATAGTAGTACATTATCATTATTAGTAGTACTATTATTAATTTTGATTCCTGTGAAACTGGATTTCTATATCTATCCCAGGCTGGCTTGACCTTGTGATCCTCTTTTTTCTACTCTGAATTGCTCCACTATGTCTAGCTATGGTTCTGCAGTACTTTGGTAATTAATTGTCCCTCTTTTTCTCCCCTCTCAGGTGGATGCACGAAGCATACCAGTATTAGCAAAATGGCAAAATTCCTATAGCATTAAAGTTGTCCTCCAAGAGCTAAGACGTCTAATGATGTCCAAAGAAAATATGAAGCTTCCACAGCCACCAGAAGGACAGACATACAACAACTGATTTTAGTGGATCTCAAACTTGTCTTAAATCAACAACCTTCTACTCATGTTAATGTCTTGATTAAATATCACCATGCAAAATACCCACACATTAAGTAAAAGAATTCCAGCTGGTAAACATGACCTGGACAGTTGTAAGAATATATTTAATATATGTACACCTATTATGTTTTCAGGTAACAGGAGAAACGCAGCACAATTTTTCTTTCTCTTCTTAAAGCAGTGTCATTTAAACATGAGCCTGAAGTATTCAAAGTTGAATTCAGGACAAAAGCACGGCAAAGGAGTGTCAGATGCAGTGGAAACCTTTGTCTATCTGAACAATAAAGTCTCAAGAAGGAAGAGCAGAAATGGCATGCTTTATCCATCGTCCTTAGACTACAACCAACTGTTTAAAGTAGCAGGTATAATGAGTAGTCACAGTTGTGTTAACTCGAAGCGGTGCAGGTGTGGGTGCTGACTGCTATAGCATCAAAAATAGCTTCAGGATTGTTTTGATACCTGTATTTATAATAAAAAGATGTTTGGGGGTATTGATGAATCTCTGTTAAAAGCTGTTCCCGTTTGTTCCATGTAACAGACATGATAAATATTTGTTTACAGTCTTTGTTTAATAAAACATGCTTAGAGGTTTTAAGTGAAGCAACGAAAAGGAAATAGGTGTATGGATATGTGATTTCAGATCAAAGTTAGTCTTGAAATGTAAATAAAATGCTGAATGTGTCCTCAGACTGTGCTATTTCTGTTACATTGGTATCTATAGTAGCCATATCAAGGTGGCAAAATTGGGCATTATTAAGCTAGGCATGATGGTGTCAGGAGCCGAAAGATTGCAAGTTCCAGGCCAGCCTGGGCTGGTGAATAAGATTGCATTTCAAACAAAGCCAGAAACATTGAGAATATCACAGATTTTCATTGAAACACATTTGTTGCTCATTCTATTTTATTTGTTTGCAGTTGGAATTTACAGAGCATTTACTTTGACATATTACATGCTTAGTTGAATTTCTTTGCACAAAGAGGTATCCCAGTTACGTTTCTAATTTGATTTCATCATAGCTAATGTTAAAAAAGGATCTTTGCATTTTAGCAATTTTTCTTAGTTATAGACTAAAATTATTTAAGTATCCATTACTTTTCTCTTTGTAACATCTTTATTTTTATATGAAGCTTTAGGTTACTTACATTGAATGTATTGAAGACATTTCCTTCCTATCAAATTTTTTAGTTATTTAATTTGGGTGTGTGTACTTACGCGTGTGCACCTGTGGCGGTCAGAGGATACCTTTGTGGAGTTGGTTCTCTCCTCCACTTTTATGTCTGTTCCTGGTGTTGAACTCTGATCACCATGCTTGTGAACAAGTGCCTTCACTGCTGAGCCATCTCATTGGTCCCCTGCCCTATTCTTTTAGACCAACAAAAGTTATTTTATCCATTCCACTCCACTTTCACGTTAACAAATCTGTGTCTGAACTTGAAAGTTCATTTTTGTTCTTTTATCAAGGTGACAAAGATTTGTCTTAATAAAAAAATTAGATGTTCCAACTTTGCCTCTAAAGAAAGTCAAGGAAAAGTATTAATAGTAGGCTGTGGATTGTCAATCTATTTCATTTGTTACTTTTATAGCAAGAACAGGTTTCTTGAAACATACTTGGCATGTTGTAAGCTGTTTCAAAGTTAAAACTTTTTATTTGTCAGCATTGCATTAAACTCTTGACAGTTTGTTTAAACATCATCTTCACTGTTATTGGTATTTTGAAACAGGTATCACAGTGTAGCTTATGATGGCCTCAAACATGCAACAGTCTTTCTGTCTGAGCATTCCAAGTACTGGTTCAGGTGTATACCACCATGTTCAGCATAAATGCACCAATTTTTAACATAGTTGAATTATCAAAGATGTTTGTTTTTCTTCGTGTGTGTGTGTGTGTGTGTGTGTGCTTGCGTGCGTGCGTGTGTGCATGTGCATGTAGAGGCCTTAAGGTTGGTGTCAAGAATTTTCCTCAATTACTCTTTCACTTTATAATTTGAGACAGGGTTTCTAAGTGAACCCAGAGCTCACTGATCAGCTTGTTGCAGAGATCCCCTGCCTCTACTTTCCAAGGCTGGAATTACAGCCTCACCTATCATTTGATCTCCAACAGGCATTTCACCCATTGAGCTATCTCATCAGCCCCTCAAAGATGTTCTAAGTATTGGAAAACAACACCACATACACAGTGTGTTCCATGTGTAATTTATTAAAACAGACTTAAATGTTATCCTGAAGTATTATCCTAGTATTTTAATGGTTCAAGATTAAGTTGAATTGCACTGACAGTATAGAGTCATTACCAGTATGATCTTTTCTGCCTTGAAAATGTGTCTTGTGATTCTTAGAAGCTAGTAAGTGTTGGGATGCTTTTTGTAGGCTGGGATTTGATACTTTTGCCTCATGTCCTCACTGTGTATGCTACTGTGGAAGTCCTTGTCCGCCCAGGTCTCTGTTGTCAGAATCCAGCCTATAAACAACCCTTTCTTGTGTTAGGGATTGTGAACCTTAGCAGAAATCTGTGAGTCAGTTAACAGATTCCAAAGCAGAATCCATTATGCATGTAACAGTTGCAATATATATGGTAATCTAAGATATCGTAATTGATGAAACTTAAGGGTTAATAGAGCCTCTTTGAAATAGAAGCCACCAGTTTTAATGCAAATTTTCCTTTGTAAAGTGGCTAGGGTTGCAGGAATGTTGTGGTATAAACAGACGAAATTGCCTTAGAAATTTGTTTCAGTGAGTTTTCAAGTGTGACCCTTGAGGCTGAGTATATGTTAATAAAAGTTACAAAAGTAAAATTTATGTCCTAGTAGGTCACTGTTACACTTTAATGGCTTTAACTACTTGGTTGATAATTTTCAGAATTGATAAGTTTTCATTTGATAATTTAAAATAAAGTTATTACATTTGTTTAGGGATCTGTGTATAACTTTCCAGGATTTTGTATCATAAACATTGGGAGGGGGTCAAAGGCATTTTAGTCTTCTGGGTGTGAAAACAAAACTTAGAATTTTATTTTATCCTTTAAAAAACTGTTATACTCAACATTTGAGTAGGTGAATAGCGAGGGAATCAGTTTTATCTGTCCAAGCTGTTTTACCAATAGACTAATTTCAATGCTAAAAGCTATCTAGTATATGTTATATATTGTAAATGCATGTAAAATTATTATTTGAAAATTTAGAGCATGTCATTGAAAAACATTTCTAATAAGTTTGATCATGATTAGGTCATTCTAGTGAGTGACTTTGTATTTGTAGGTTCTGTTGCATAGAAAAGAGCATTGCCAGCCACAATCATGTCAACTTTTTATTTTTATTTTTTTTCATGGTAAAGACTGCTTTATTGCTGATAGTTAATACACGTCAATAAATAGTGATCCCCAAAGAGCTCAGTTACTCATCAAATTCCTGGTCCATCAAGCGCTGAATGCAATTGAACCATGTGAAGCCTGGGATGATGAAGTCAGTTCTGTTTCATTTCTGGGAAATGCAGCCACAGCTAACTGATATATAGAGAAACATTGCTAATAAGTGTGATCCTGACTTTAGGTCATTCTAGTAAGTGCATTTGTATTTGTAGGTTCTTTTGCATAGAAAAGACAGCATTGCCAGCCACAATCATGTCAGCTTTTTAAATGAATTCTTATGTACATTTAAAATGGTAGCACACCTAGGCAGAGGCAGACGGATCTCAGTGAGCTCGAGGCCAGCTTGGTCTACAGAAAGAGTTCCAGGACTGGCTCCATAGCAACTGAGAAACCCTGTCAAGATACAGCCTTGAAAGGATTTTGGAAAGTATTTAAGGAATCTTTTCTAGTTTTTCCTTTATAAGTACTTTTTAGGTATTTGCATGCAGAATTAAGATATTTATTGTTGGGAAGAATCTAACACTTATTTTACTTTTCTGGTAAGTACCAGTGTAATTTTACTGCTTCTGTTTGACTAGTTTTCGGCTAGTTGTAACTTCTCAAGATCTTGGAAAGGTATACATGTTGAATAGATGTAATCAGTGTATTATAGAACCCATAGGAACATTAGTGATTAACTCTTTATTCAATACTGACTTTACTCGAAAGCAGGGAATCCAAAGGAATAGGATTTCTAAAGTTAATATTCTTTGGTGATATTGCCAAGGAGTGGATGGATGTGCCTCCCCCCAATGTATTATTTTGTGTGTGCCTGTATACTTGTGCATGGGTGTGTGTGTGCATGGGTTAGTGTTCATGTACGTGGACACATACTAGCTCTGGAGGTCAGAGAACAGCTTAGGAGTTTATTCTCTCCTACCATGTGAGGAATTAAACTCAAGTCGTCTGTATTAGGGACAAGTACCTTTACTTTCTAAGCCATCTTTTCAGCCCTAAGGAAATCTTACACTGAAAAGATTGGATGTCTAGAAAGTTTGTGGAATGTTGAGAAGATAACATACAACATAATTATTTTTTGAAAAGAAAATGAAGACTTTGATAATATAGAAAAGAAATAAAAATCAAGACCACCATTTTGTAAAATTCAGGAGTTTGAGAAACTCATGGAATGAGTTACATGATTTAAAGAGCCATTTCAGAAGGCTGGAGAAATAAGCCTCATGACTTGAGTTTGGATTTGCAGAAGCTGTAAAAAAAAGCTGGACACTAGTGTGTGTCTGTAATCCTAACGCGTCTCTAGATCAAGAGGTGGGAAGAGGAGACAAACAACTATTGGAAATAAGTTGGTTGTTGTGGTGTTTATATCCTTAGTGAAAGGTTCTCAGCTGTGAAATAAGGGCTTTGCTCCTCATTTTTACATGTAGTTTAATACTGACGTAGTAGGTTCCCCCTTGCAAGTTTATAAAGTCAGTGATAAAAGCTGAATAGATCCTTCTTCACTTGGAAGGTCTAGCAACTGTCCGATCTCAAAACGGGTAACTGGCTAGACCCCATGTAACAGTTGCTCAGTGATCTGTGTGCCACCAACAGGTGTAACGGTGTCTGTTTTATTTTTGTCTTTACTCAGTAACAAGTAGTTACTTTAAAAAAAAAAGCTGGGTAAAGATTATACACAAAAGCAAGGTTGATTTCTGCTTGCAGGCTGTTGTCTTAAAGATTCTGTTGATAATTATACCAGCATCTTTGATGCTAGCTAGCACTACTGAGTGGGTCAGGAAAAGGTGTGGTTGAGCCCCAGCTGCTCATGGCTTGTACTTCTCACTTCCTGGGCCTCCCCATGAAGAAATGATTGGTGACACTGATCCAAGCTGTGAAGGTTTTATAATGAAAGGGAAAGGTGCTAGGAAGAGTAGGTTTGTATTTAGTATTTTTGAACTGCACCAGAGCGGTAAGCAACAGCTACTTGAGTTCCTTAGGCAAGTTCATTTGAGGCAAGGCTTTGATGAACCTAAGTGTCAAAAATATAAGAAAGGTGGACACTCCATTATGTCTGGCCTAAAAACTGCTTAGAGAACACGAGCCACCAAAAATGAGAGAAACAAAACAAAAAATCCTGAACCAGAACAGACAGTTGCAGGCATAGAAGTGTAAAAAAGGAAAGACTCTACTTGGGCCAAGCCCAGGCCATAGGATTCCAGCAGTCAAATAATAGAGCCACAACACATGGAATCCAGTCTAGATGTCCCTCAACCTCACATTCCCAGATGAAGACCAGCACATGTTCCCGTACTGAAGAAATATAGTCATTAAATTGTATTATATAACTAAAAATTTAAAAATAGAATACAAAGATTTTTTTTTTAATTTATCTCCTAAAGAAGACTTGGCATTTTGAGAAACCAGAAATTTGTGGTCAGTTAAAAAAAACAACAACATTGAATTTGTATGAAGATTTTTAATTACTGTTCAGGGAAACAGTTGAACAAAGACTGCTGGTTTCTTTTCTAAGTTTGTGGTTTTTTTTTCTTTTTCTTGAGACAGGGTCTTAATGTAACTCAGGCTGGCTGTGAGTTATCTATTTAGCAGTAGATGATCTTAGATTACTGACATATGTTACCATGCCTGGCCCTAAGTGGACATAACAGTAGATTAGTAGTAGATTACAAAGTAATTGGAAAATTTCATGTTGTAATGTCAAAGATTTTAATAAGACATCCTCATACTAAGATAACGTGTGTGTGTGTGTGTGTGTGTGTGTGTGTGTGTGTGTGTGTGTGTGTGTATTTGAGGCAAGGTCTTACTGAAGAGCCCTGATTGGCCTCAAACTGCATGTCTCTGCCTCTTGACTAGTGAGATTAAAGCTAACTCCCCACTTAGGAGGGAGGGGAGATGCGAAGGAGGGAGAGAGAGAGAGAGAATTAGTTACAATTGAATTTTAAACATTTCATTTAAGACATTTATTATAATGAATAAATGTACATACTTTTATAATACCCAAGATGGAGTTCTATAATCCATAAAATTGTCTTTAAAAATTATCTCTTAGTTTCTGAAATTCTAGGATAGTTACACCATTTCCACTTCTCTTTCCTCCCTCTAGATATTCCCATATGCCCCTTGCTGTCTTTCAAATTCAGTAGCTGTTATTTCCATTATTTGTTATATACATGTATGAATATACATATACGTTCCCAAATACATGAATACAACCTCTGTGTGTATAGTGTTACTTGTATGTATGTTTTCAAGACTGACCATATGGGTAGTCAATTGGTGTGCTCTTCCCTGGGAAGACTTTCTCTTGCTCTCAGCATTCTTTAGTTACTTGTGTAGTGCTTTGTGTAGGGTTGAAGCCTCATGGACTGTCCATCTGTAATTAAAAGAAGAAAATCTTTTTTTTTTTTTTAATTTTTCAAGACAGAGTTTCTGACCAAACTCAGGTTTCTGGCCTCAAACTCACAGAGAACCTCCTGCCTCTGCCTCCCAAGTGCTGGGATTAAAGGCGTGCAGCACCACCGCCCGGCTAAAAGAAGAAAATCTTAAAAGCTGATAATTGACAGAGACATTATATTGTTTTATTCCTTTTCAAGTCACAGCCAAATAAGTAATGATTGTCATATATTAATATTTTATCCAGTGTTGGTGTAAAAACATTCTGTTTTCCAAGGGAATAAGATTTTATTATGGACCAAATATAAGTAACCATGGGCTGGCCCGGGAACAGTAATTCATGTTTCCCCAAGTAATGTTTTTACCGAGGAAGAATAGAAGATTTTTATTAGTTACAGTACAAAAAAAGTAATAAAGTAACAAATATGTGGGTGGGGTCCGCATCTAGGCAGGAACAGCAACAGAGGATTACTGTGCTATCAGTTTAGATGCTTCCTGGAAGTATCCTTAGCTTTTGTACTGCTGAAAGCTAGTGACTGCTAATGATGTATTTTAAGATTTGGATTTCAAAGCAACTTAAAAAAAAAACCCCAAGGTACTTTGGCTTTTATCTGTAACATTTTAACTCTCTATAATCTGAAGCTCATTTTACCTTTTACCATCTTTAATAAGGGCCCATCTCCCACCCAAGCTCCCAGTTTCTCTGTCTCTCCTTTCCGAGTTAACTGTTACTGATCAGGCACCATATCTTGTGCTTCTAGAGGGTATATATTGTTTGATACACTATGATGCTAGGAATGCTCACTCCTGGGATTTGTTAGAAATGGAGTAGGGAGGAAAGCAGTCTTTGAGAGAGAAAAAGTTGATAGTCTCTATCAAATGAACAAATTGAAAAAATGAAAAAAGCCCTGGTTTATATCATCAAATCTGTTCTCCATCATGGCCTATGTATCTAATATACCATTTATATGCTACATATAATAGAGGAATATTAGACCTATTGTTTTTAAAAAATGGAAAGAAATAGAAGTAGATGAAGGAAGCAGGCATTTAACCACCTCCCCTAACCCTCTGCATGTGCTGTACTCCTTAACCAGGTTGATTCCCTCATTATCTTTTAATTCTAGGTTTTCTTTTAGCCGGTTTGGTTCTTCAGTATAACCTCATGTGTCATGGCTAGTTCTAATTCTAGGAAAGACACTTTCAGTATCTAGGGTTTTGTACGTATTTGTGAATTACTTGTCCTATTTTCTTGGTACTGCATCAGATTTCAGTTTGGGTAAGTAAATGAGTAGTCACATTGTGGAAGAAATCAGATAGCAGTATGACATGGTTCTGAGTTCCTTCCCAACAGAACTAGTCTTTTGTGCATCAGATATTAGTGACATATAGGAAGAAGGGGTCAGGTTTGTCTAAGTCAGGATTCCCTAGCTAGACTTTATTTCTCATTTCACAGTCAGGAAAATGGGAGTCCAGTGAGTCACTTCGTAATACTGCCCACCTGTTTCCCACTGACAGAATGAGTGTTGCTCAGAAATTCCCCAGTTCTAGCTAATGTACTGTGAGATGCCTTGAAGATCCACTTAATTGGGGTAGCACAGACTCTTAAAGTACAGCGTTTTAGGTTACAAGTCTGTCTATTTTCTGTAATTGAAGTTTCCATAGGTCATTAGTACTAGACTCTACACTGAGAAATGTTGGCTACTTCAGATTCCATTTGTATTGATGTTGTCAGTAATCCTGGTAAGTTAAAGTGCAGGCTTTAAAGTACACCTTGGGGTTTGGGATAGTCCTGTGCAGCTCATTCCCTTTTTACCCAGTCTCTCAGGAAATCATTTTGAAGCAGAATCCTTTCTTCTCTCAAAGTAATAGCCACTCTCTATACACCTTTCATTTTACAGTGAATTTAGTCTGTTCTAAAATTTCTATACTTCCAGTAAGATTTCTGTGGTCTGTAGTATTTGGTCAGTTTTGATGAACGTTGCTGCCATTGGAGACTGATTGTTTTTGTACAATTGTAATATCAACCCCAAATGTTTGGTGTCGATAGGTAGATGTTATTTTAAAGTAAGTGGAAGTCTGAGTGTAACCATAGAGGCTTGATGGTAGGCCTCATTCATCTGGGATTTAAGTTTTGCAAGTTACTCCTATGAACTGGATTTCCTATGATAGGGCTGGATAGTTCCCATGCTGTGAGGTTGCCAGTCACATTTGTAGGGCAGCTGGTCATATTATAAATGGGTCTAGGGTGGTCACAAGACATAGTCCAAAATATTTTGGCAAAACAAAGTTTCACCTCTGGAGAAGGATGTATAACCCTGTCAAATCATGCCACAACATCCACTGGTGGGCTGGTTGGGGTTTTATTCCTAGTGTAAAGGGGTCCTGTGCCTCTCAGAGGAGTCAGAGTTGGCCTCACACTCGTACATAGTTGGCTAATTCAAAATGGTTCAAATGAGAAGCAAAGTTCATCTTTTGAGGGGAATATACAACCTTGAGTAGATATTTTGTTCTTAAAAACTCCTGGCCTTTGGGGGAATTTCAATTTCTGCCAAGTAGCTTCACAATTTAGTTTTTTAAATGGAGTTTTGTCCTCTGATAGAAGAAACTACATTTTGTTTAGATTTTCCACAATTTTCCCCTCACAGTACATTCCATTGAACATTTTCTTTGCTTGGACTTGTACAATCTCCCCCCACCCCGTGGTTAGAAATAGACAACATTTTAGCAAACACCTTGACTCATTGTCAAAATGACCTTGATGTGAGGGAGTATTACCAGTAGAGAAGAAAAGGCAGACTAGAAAGCATGTACAGAGCGAAGGTCACCACATACTTACTCTGTAATTGCAGTTATAGATGGTAATAAATTTCTTGATGTCTCTAGTCCTCATCAGAAGTCATGAGGGGTATTTTTTCTTTTTGAGACAGGGCATTCCCTCTTGCAATGTCCCTTCTTGTATTGGTAGCAGTTTATTTTTTCCCCTCTAGAATCTTCTTTCAATCCTTCTGTCTCTCAAACTTCAGTAACCTTTTCACTGGCTAGCTGTTAGTTGCAAGATGTAGTTTTAGCATACCTATCCCAAGTTCTCTTTTATGTCTAATTCCAACTACTTTTTCATCTGACCCTTTAGCATCTTTAGGAACTCTGTAGATCCATCTTTTCCTGTGGTACATTAATACTCTGGGATGAGAGTGCTAATTCTTCAGTATCCCTTATGATCAAGTTTCAAAGATGGTGTGTGGCCTCCATGAGCCTTATTGTTAATATCCTGTGTAGGTTGTAGGTTTGGGGATTTTTTTTTGTCCTGTTTTAGTTACACATTGTCCAGGTATGTTTTCTTCCCCAAGCAGCTATGGTGACAGCCCTTTTCATCCTCTTCTCTTCACCAGAGAAGAAAATATTTAGTATTGACATGAACTTGGGCCAAGTATAGAATTGGGACCCAAGAAATTGATAAAATTGATCAGTCATCCCATATGGGTCTTTTATCAGAAGCCGCAGTTTAGCCCTTCTGAAACTTGAACCTCTGGTGAGGAAGGACAATGACATAAAATTTTTCTCCTATTCAGGGATTCTCTCCAAGTGGGAGCATCAATTGAGGAAATTTCTTTATTGAGAAGGGAAGATTTTGGATATCTTTTGACATTGTTTATGTTTATTTCTCTTTTATTGAAAATGGATTTTTTTCACATAATATGTCCTGATTATGGCTTCCCCTCCCTCTACTTCACCAAGTTCCTCTCCACCTCCCCTCCCATCCAGATCCACTTTCTTTCTCTCTCATTAGAAAACAAATAGGCAGGAGCTGGAGGGATGGCTCAGAGGTTAAGGGCATTGCCTGCTCTTCCAAAGGTCCTGAGTTCAATTCCCAGCAACCACATGGTGGCTCACAA
>PVIU01033100.1:0-12786 GCA_004026605.1 Ondatra zibethicus | reverse complement strand
ATACAGCAGACTACAGAGGAAAGCTGAACTCCCCAAAGGGAAATAACTAAGCTATGACTTTCCCCTTTTGAAATCAGTATGCACAACCTCAAATTAGCTGGAAAGTCTTTATATGTGACCCAAGCAATAAAACACACAACAACTGTTAGCTCTTCCAAAGAGCTCTATTTGTGGGTTTGATGGTGGGGTCTGCCAAATATAATTTTGTGTTTATACATGATATTTTTTCCTCTTGAAGAATGTTATATTGTACTTCTAAAAAGGCATTCACAGACTTTAAGGAAAGCATTGGGCTCACAATTGAATCATAATATATGTAGGTTTGTGTGTGTGTGTGTGTGTGTGTGTGTGCATTCACTCAAGCATAATGTCTTCAGATTACACTCTGCCTCAACTCTTTCTTATGCCCCATCCACAGCTGTCCACCACACCCCATATCTACCAATTCCTTACACAGATGAATGACTTTTGGTTTGGTTTTGTGACCTTTGTTTTTATATGGAGAAAAGCATACAGTGAGATTCCTACAGGCAGATTATAGATGTAAAGTTTAAAGTTAACTGAAAGACAAGACAACAGTGGATCTTACTCATCTGTGAACATTGAAGTATAAAATAGAATAGTGGTTGTTAAAACCTGAAGAAACTAGATGGGAGGTGAGGAAGTATGGAAAAAATAGCAACATATTCAGCATACTGGTTAGATAAATAATATGTGCTTACAGGTTCTGTTGCACAGTGGGGGGAGGGGAGTCAAAATCTGACACAATATTTTTCTTATTAAAAGTTTTATTCTTTAAATATTTAAAAAGGAATAAAAGGAGATCTTTAAATGGTCTCATCAAACATGCCTTTGAGTTCATATATGCTACATTTTCTGAATTGAAGACTATACAGCTGAGGTTTATAATGAAATGCCACCCTGTAGCAAATGTACATATACAGTAGTGTTTTCACTGTGCAGATGTGTAAAGGATCTGGAGAGGTGGCTCAGCAGGTACTTGCTTTCTTGAAAAAGAGCCAGACTCAGTTCCAAGCACACAGATTGGAGGGCTCACAACTGTTTGTAACTTAAGACCCAGAGGTTCTAGTGTCCTTCTCTGGCCTCTCTGAGCACTACACATGTATAATACACATAAAAAGGAAGACAAATCCCGATTCAAAAAAATAAAATTAAATGAATTGTGATTCAATGAAAATAATAAAGCTATCATTGGAAACATAGAAAGTACACTTATTTTCTGGACCTTAACAATGTTCCTTAATTATTATACATGAATAACTAAACATAAAATATTTTTAGTTGAAATATAATGACTTCACATCAAAAAGTTACCTTTTAGGTATATAAAAAAAGAAGTTACTAAACAGGAAAATATATTTGTAAAATATATAAAAATAATTTATAAACAATAAATGTAGAAAACTTTGGAAATAAATATTAAAGAAACATTCACAAAATGTCACATGTAATGAGCCACTAACATTTGAAAAGATGTGTATCTGCACTAAAACTAAAACCTCAAACCTCTTATACTTTCAGAAGCATATAGAAAACATATCCAAGTACACCACAGTCAAAACACAAACCTGAAGCCTTCAAGTTTTGTGGCAGGGGTGGACCTGAAAAGGTTCCCAAGATCGCTAGTAAGAATATAATTGGATACCGCTTTGTGATACTCGGGTATCCATGAAAGACAGCACAATAAAATATTGCATGGATATGAAGAACAACCCATATTTTCAAATAGCTTTCAGTGTAGTCCCATAACAATTACTATAAAGAACACATAGCAAACATCCCGATAACAAATACTACAAAGAACAAAAATGATCCCATGGCAAGAATTTACTTGGTTAGATATATTCACAAGAGAGCAAATATGAATCTTTTAAAACCTCAAGATATTTTACTGAAAAATGTGTTGTATTGTGATTTATTACATTTTATGAGTTTAGTCTCTGGATTATAAAATGTACTTATTTTTAGATCTGTCCTTGCATAATTGCAAAAAATTATTTCTAAGTCTGAGAGATACTTGAATTTCCAGGTTTGTTGTTTTATTGAATTCTAGGGAGATTTTGCCTCTTGCATGGGTATTCACTTTATTTTTTAAGAGTTTTAGTAATGAAAAATATCCTTTTATTGAAATAAATTGTCCATCACTTTCACTTACTTTTCCTAATTTTACATGCAGAGAGTATATAGACAGAAGTCAACTTTCTTCTTGCAGAATATGCTCTCATAGTGTGAGAGGAAAATAGATTTATTTCAATTACCCGTATCATTACTGTTTTCTGTTATGTACACAAAACTCATATTCAATATTTCTGCTGATCTTAGAGCCTAAAAAATTTTCACTAAAGAGAGTTTAGTGAAGTCCTGCAAAGAAATGTCAGACTGAAAGGATTAGTACTGCCCTGAGTTCAAAAGGTCAATGGCTTTGGCGAGGAGGGAGGGTAAGCCATTTCCTGATACAGTGTTTGCCATCAAAAGTGCCCAGCCTGGTTCCTGGAAACCAAAATCTTCAGATAGCTCACGAGGCAATATTTATGAATCTATTATGAGAGGGTCAGAGGCAGGGTATTGAAGACAAGCTATCATCACTGGAAATAGCAGAGCTAGGGATGAAGGCTGCTGTGGTGACTGCAGCACACACGTGGTTAGAATAAAACCTCCCCAGCCTAAGGATTACAAGCGGCACAACAAAACACAGGAGCTACTACAGCTGAATTCCATCTGTCTTAATAAATAGTCTATATTAAGCACATAAAGGCTCACCCTATTGGGATACATTAAAAAGGTCTTCAGTGAAGTTTTAAATGTGACCGTATACTTCTAAGTTTAAAAAAATCTAAAAATGCTTTAATGAATGACTAAATCTCATACACAAAAGTAGTTTTAAAAGAAAAACTCTGATAAATGAATGTTACAGCAGCATGTTTTTCGGAACCATGATATTTTTGTGCCCTAAAAACAGCATGAGTACTTAGTGATTTATGCAGGAGGTGGAAAGACGGCTCTCCTGCACTTGCTGTCCTCTCACAGGCCGTGGGTTCTGTTCCCGAACCCACATCTGGCAGCTTCCAACCACATGGAATTCCAGCTTCAGAGAATCTGATGGCATCTTCTGGGCAGCAAGCACTGCACTCACATGTACAAAACCACACACATAAACACATAAATTAAAAGGTAAAATCTATTTATACGCAGAGGAATGCATCACTAAGATTTTCCTTTCTGATATCAAGTAATATTGATATTTTGAGAATGTTCCTGACTAATATAAAGAAAATGTTTGATCTTTATTTTGAAATTTTATTTTAAAAAAGAAAGATAACGTGTGCTGTACGTCTCCGAGAGCAGGGAAATTCAGTGGCTTCCCACATCTGCCGAGAACCTTCTCGAGTCATTATTCCATAGTGGAAGGTGGAAGGGTCAGGCAACCAGCTATGCAAAAGTAATGAGGGACCCAATTCACCTTAATAGCATATCTTCCTTACATATGAGAAGTCTGCTTCTTTGCTAATGCAATTAATGTACCCTTGATGAGAGATCCCAGGTGGCTGACTATATTACCACACAGAGGTTACATTTTCTGTCCCTGGTACTCTGGGGATTAACTTGAAGAACATAAAATTGGGGTAATACATCCAAACTGTAGCACTGTGAAAACTCAACTACTCTGAATTCACGTAATGCAACTTTGGCATGCAAGTGCAAGTTTAGCATAAGGAACTGTGTTCTTAACAAACCAACTTAAATAGCTTTAAGATTATCCATATTTCATTTCGCCCAAATAGGGAACTTCTCTCTAAACAGTAAATGTCACCAGACCACTGCCGATAACATCTGCAAACCATGCTAATGATCTTGAATCAGCAAACACACAGAGAGACAACAATGAGCAAGAATCAGTTTAAACACTAAAATTCGTTTGCTAAAGATTTAAGCTGCTAATATTCGAATATAGAATACAAAAGATGTATCTCAGAATGCCTGAGGCACTGATAGAGTCATGCTCTCCATTTAAGAGCAGGTTTGAAAAATGGAATCCTATGCACTAATGGCTAATTTAACTATCAAGTAGATATGGGAAATGAAAGAATTAAGATACTGTAAAGACAGAAAGAAGTAACTATTATGACAATATGCCTTTTAAATTAAAAATAAACCCAAGAAGTAATAGAAACAGTGGGTGATTAATTGGAAGATCTTGTTTAATTATTGGATTTAAAAACAGGTAAAAGAGAGTATATTGTAGTAAATACAACACCTATAACTACTTAAACAAAAAGCAAAAGAAAATAAAAAAATACATTTTAGAAATGAACAAGTTACTTGTTTAAAAATGTATTTTAAATTTTTCTAGTCATTTAATGAAAGTTAAAGAACAGCTTTGCAGGGGTGGGTTCTCTGCTACTGCCACTTGGACTTCAGAGAGACTCCAGTGCAAGACATCAACCTTGACTTCATTGGCCTTTACAGGCTGAGTCATTTTTGCTACTGTGAAGGTAACACATTAGTTCCCACCCTAGCTGTAAAGTTACAGTCAGTTGGTAGCTGCTGCAGGAGGGACGCTCACTTTGTTTGCAGGCATTCCATCTCTGGAAGTTCAGCCATGGTCTGTATGATGGGGCCACATCTATGTGTACCTGAGTAACAATAATTGGATTTAATGCATGACAAGATTTTTTTTAAAAAAGGATGTTAAGTTGCCAAGATAAGTTACCCAAGAGGAGGCAGGGAGTGGAATGTGGTGATGAATATAATAAAAAAACATTGTATGCATATATAAAAGTTTCCAAACTTAATAAATTAAAATGAGTATAAGTAAAATGTTAATACTAAAGGTTATAGAAAAAGAAACTTTACCACAGAAGATTATACTTTTAGAAGCATGAATGCAACAATGTTCTTTACAGTTGCTTTCAATAATGGAACTTTACTGGTCTCTTACCAAGGATAATTCCTACTTGAACTTGTTTTGGCCTTGCTTGCAGAAGGTAGCTGAAAGATCAGAGGGTTGCTTGAGTTTTACAGCCTGGTCAGAATAGGTCATTACATCTTTCTCTCTTTAGAGGCTGGTTCTGGAGGCTCCTCTCCAAAAGCAAAACCCAGCCCTAGTAATGAGCCAACAAAGCCAGCACTTCATGGAGAAGCACCAGGAAGGCCCTCAGCATCCTGGAAGAGCTCAACTAGAAAGTCGTTTCAGCTGTGGTCACCTTGGTAAAAAATTGCATCTCTTTTATGTTATGACTCAATTTAATAAAGGTTTTTACCTTCCTGTCTCTCTACAAAAAAGGAAGAGAAAGAGAGAGGGAGAGAGAGAGAGAGAGGGAGACTCTCCTAGTGATCATACCCCATCATGTTCAAGTCCCCTGGAGACTATAGACATCTCAAGGCAGAAAAATCTACCTTGCTGAGATGTCATATTTCTTCCTGAAATCATATCAAAACTCTTTTTTCATGTCAGTAAACTTAAGATATTGGCTGAAATACTTATCTAGTTCCCTGATTTTTTCATTGTTGAAAGAATTCTTTTTTAATTTTTTTTTTATTTTTCCATTCAAAAATTTCCTTCCCTTCTCCCATTCCCCTCCTGCACCCCTACTAACCCTCCTCCCTCCTCCTCCATCCTTAAGAGAGGCCAGGATACCCTGCCCTGTGGGAAGTCCAAGGTCCTCCCCCCTCCATCCTGGCCTAGGAAGGCGAGCATCCAAATAGACTAGGAACCCAAAAAGCCAATACATGCAGAAGAGACAGGTCCCAGTGCCATTATCGATGGTTTCCCAGTCTGCCCCCAATGGCAGCCACATTCAGAGTCTGGTTTGATGACATGCTCATTCAGTCATGGTCCAGCTGGATTTGGTGAGCTCCCATTAGATCAGGCACACTGTCTCAGTGGGTGGACCAGCCCCTCATGGTCCTAACTTCCTTGCTCATCTTCTCGCTCCTTCTGTTCTTCAACTGGACCTTGGGAGCTCAGTCCAGTGATCTGATGTGGGTCTCTGTCTATCTCAATCCATCGGATGAAATTTCTTTGGTGATATTCAAGAAATTCATCAGTGTGACTGTGGGACAAGGCCAGTTCAGGCACCCTCTCCTCTGCTGCCCAAGGACCTAGCTGGGAACATCCCCATGGACATCTGGGATATCTCTAGAGCCACGTCTCTTGCCATCCCTAAAATGGTTCCCTTAATGTAGATATCTTCTTCCCTGCTCCTATATCCACCCTACCTCCATCGCCAACCTCCCACTTCCTCAAGTTATCCCCAGTCCTTCCCTTCTCCCTTCTCCTTCCACCAACTCCACCCCCACACCTGCCCCCACCCCCATTCTCCCAACTTTTGCCCTGTGATCTTGTTTGTTTCCAATTTCCAAGAGGAGCTATCTATGTTTTTCTTTCGGTTCAACTTGCTATTTGGCTTCTCTAGGCCTGTGAACTATAGGCTTAATGTCCTTTGATTATGGCTAGAGTCCACTAATGAGTAAGTACATACCATATTCATCTTTTTGGGTCTGGGTTGTCTCACTAAGGATAGTGTTTTCTATTTCCATCCATTTGCATGCAAAATTCAAGATGTCATTGTTTTTTACCGCTGAGTAGTACTCTAATGTGTATATATTCCACACTTTCTTTATCCATTCTTCTATTGAGGGGTATCTAGGTTGTTTCCAGGTTCTCGCTATTACAAATAATGCTGCTGTGAACATAGTTGAATAAATGCTTTTGTAGTATGATTGGGCATCTCTTGGGTATATTCCCAAGAGTGGTATGCTGGATTCTGAGGTAGGTTGATTCCCAATTTCCTGAGAAACTGCCACACTGATTTCCAAAGTGGCTGTACAATCTTGTATTCCCACCAGCAATGAATGAGTGTTCCCCTTATTCCATATCCTCTCCAGCATAGGCTATCATTGGTGTTTTTGATTTTAGCCATTCTGACAGGTGTAAGATGGTATCTCAAGGTTGTTTTGATTTGCATTTCCCTGATCGCTAAGAAAGTTGAACATTACCTTCAGTATCTTTTCGCCTTTTGAACTTCTTCTGTTGAGAATTCTCTGTTCAGATCATTACCCCATTTTTTAATTGGGTTATTTTGAATTTTAATGTCTATTTTCTTGAGTTCTTTATATATTTTGGAGATCAGACCTTTGCCTGATGTGGGGTTGGTGAAGATATTCTCCCATTCAGTAGGATGCCTTTTTGTCTTAATGACTGTGTCCTTACACTTAGCACTCCGGATAGATTTGTTGAAAGAATTCTTAAAAATAAGTGTGATTATTTGTTTTTCATATGTTCATGAGAAAATTGTGTCATGAGTATACAGGACCCAGGCATGGCAGTACAAGATGCAAACCAACATTGAGAAGGCAAATTCAAAGACATCCAGAATTTGAAGAGAGTTGTTATATAGAAAGACAATATGTTCAAAAAAAGGAAGAAGAAAGACAAAAGACAGTCACAGAAATGTAAACAAAAGTAATCAAATATAGACAAAACAAGTAAAAGCCTGAAGTAGTCACTTAGCAATGAGTTTCCTATTAACAGAAACAAGCAAAAGTTGAGGTTTCTACAGATGAACTAAAAGAGCAGCAAGAAGTGACCTCATAATTAAGGCAACACTTACTGAGGAACTATTGGAAGTGAAAGTTGTTGGGAAATGTCATCTTCTTCAGAAATATATCAACTAACAAATTGTCCTTGCTCCAGTAAATATTCTCACAACCAAGCTCATGCTAGCAAAACGAATTAAACCCTGAAAGTCACACTCAAAAGCAGACTTGAACGTATGGGGACTTGTTGAGGAGTAGTCTACTGGGAAGAGAAAAGGGGTACAAGAGAGGGAAGAGGACATATTATGTAATATATGTAAATATATGAAATTGTCAAATAATAAACATTTTTCAAAACTAGCAAAACATTAGAAGAAAAGCTGTAACTCTCAGGACATATGTAAATTAAATTACTCAGAAAGAGGGTGGAAGAGATAATTCATCAACCCCAAAGACACAGCCCACACCTGGAAGAGGCATTTCTTACATGAAAATTGTTAGGTCTGTACAGGCACTTTGGAAACATACATTTAAACATAGCTAGCAAAGTCTGATCAGCGTAGTTTAACATCAGCAAAACTGTCTCTAATATTTCAGACTAACCCAGTTTAACAAGCTTTTAGGGACAAGAATTACTAGGTCACAACCCCACCCCCACAAAATACTGGTTTCTACCCAAACTTTAGCCATTTGTATTGTTTCTTTACACCTAAGGATTATTCTCTCCTCCTTGATTTAATTGCTGGTTGCTTGAATACCTTCCTTTGTTTTCTTTCATTTCTTTTTGGTTAGGACCAAAAGGTTTATTTTACCTTCCTAAGAAATTCTGCATTTGATTTGCATTATATGATGGTGAATATGACTCAAATCTTTTATTTTTTGCCATTATATTTCATCGTGTTAGTGGAAGTATTTCTTTGGAAATTCACTAAAATGTAATTTAAAATGATTATTGCAAAAGTAAAACTTGTAGCATATCTACTCAGAGTTTTAAACTGCTTTAAAAGTTTTTAATTGATATAAATAAAGAACTTCAGCATGAAAATTTTATAACATATTATTGTATTCTATTCATGTTCAATTTCCATTATTCTCCCTTGTCACAGTGTTTCCTTTGTTACTGTAGTCTCTCCTCTGCTCTCACAGACACAGATACACACACACATACACACACATCTGCAAATATATATATTATTTCCTTCATATGAAAGAAACTTGAAAAGTTGCTGTTCTTTTTTTTTTTACCTTTTTCTTTCCTTTTGGTAAATAGAAGTTTTTTATAATACAATACATCCTGGTTGTGGTTTCTCCTTTCTTTGTTCCTCCAGGTTCCTCCCATCTGGGTCTACTCCGTTTCTGTCTCATTAGAAAACAAACAGGCCTCTTAGGGATAATAATAAAATAAAATATTATGAGAAAAAAACAAAATCTAACACATCAGAATAGGACAATACAAGCATACAAAAGGAAATGTAAGCTAGAAACAGTCTAAGAAACAAATATAAATTCAGAGACTCATCTCTTTTCACGTTTAGGAATCTCATAAAAGCACAAAACTGAAAGCTATATTATATACACAAAGGATCTGTTGGGGGAAGTGTGTGTGTGTGTGTGTGTGTGTATATTACAGATGTAATAAAATAAAAAGGTAATTTTTTTTAAAAAAGTCCTCAATGACATTGTGAGACAAGAAACTACCCAAATGCTCTTGATTTTATTTTATACTGACTATCTAAAGCTGGGTATGTGGTTTACCCATAAGAATAGCTTGCTTCACCAGTGAGATTCACTTGAGGAAAAATAAATTTCATTTGCAAGTGGTTACCAATTGTAGATAGCTTCTAGATAACAGGTAAAGGTATCCGGGGCATGTCTCCATTTCTTCATATAGGTCTAAGGAATCCATGAGATACAGACCCATGCAGGCCCTGTGGATGCTGCCTCAGTCTCTGTGAGTTTATATGTATACCAAGCCTACTGATTTAGAGGCCCTTGTATATCTGATCCTCTCTGTTCCCTCTGGCTCTTTCGTTCTTTATGCTTTCTCTTGGTTTTCTAAGCCCTGAGGAGAGGGATTTGGTTGAAATATCCTCTTTAAAGCTGAGTATCCCAAGGGCTGTCACTCTGAATAGCATCTGGATCTGGGTCTCTGTATCTTTTCTCATCTGTTTCAGGAGGAAGCTTTGCTGATTAAAACTAGAGAAGAATGTCATTAGAGTCATTTTATCACTATGTTGTTTCAGTAGAACCCTAGTATTTGATTTTACTGTAGAACCCTGGGCTAACTAGCCTCAGTTTCTTTGTCACCCACGCAGTGTCGAGTATGGGTTTCACTCTAGGAAGTGGAACTTAAGTCAATCCAATATTGGTTGGTTATTGTCACAAGCTTTGTGCCAGCATTATACCAGATTACCTGGAAGGCTGGACACCAGAGTAAATCAAAGGGATTGCATCTTTGTTGATATTTATATTTCTCCTTTGGTAGCATGCAGCATACCTTCCTTTATCAAAGATGCTAGCCCATAATTGTGAAGGCTCTATATAGGCACCAGCTGGACTTCTCCCTATACAAATGAGTTGTGTATGTTTTACTTTTAGCAATGACGACTAGCCTTGCCCTTTATGGAGGGCAAGTTATAGTCATAGAACACCCTGAGTTGAGTATAGGTTCCCATGGGACTCCCTTTGCCAACAGTTCAATCAGATGTAATACATTTCCAGTATGGGAATATTTATTTGGTAAATGAGATGTCCAGTTGGGGCTCTGTTTCCACCACTATTTGATGATTTCATTTTGATTACCTTCATACATGTTTATATTTTTGGAAACTTCTACTGTATTAGTTTTCCATATTACCCCTCAAATACCTCTAGATTTAAGCTGTCTCTCCTCATATTTCCTCTCTTATCCATCAATAACTACCTCTTCTATTTCTAGACAGAAAGAACTATCTATTCTTTCTTGGGTAATTCTATCTGTCTTCTCAAGTCACTTTATCTTTACCTAACCTCTTTGGTTCTATGGATTGTAGCTTGATTATCATTGGCATAGCAGTTACTATCACATATAAGTGAATAAATGCCATATTTTCTTTTGAGCTCTGGGCTACCTTACTCAGGATGGTATTTTCTAGTTGTATCTATTTACCTGCAAATTTCATTTTTTAATGGCTGAGCAATATTCCTTTGTGTAAATGCATTGTTTTCTTTATCCATTTATCCTCCAAAGATAGGAATCAAGTCTCTTTCCAGTCCCTGGCTATCAGCCTACTGTAAACTGCCTTTATTATATTGAGATATGTTCCTAATATTCCTAATATCTCCTGGGATTTTTATCATGAAGAGGTGTTGGTTTTTGTCAGAGGCTTTCTCTGCATCTAGTGAGATGATCATGTGGTATTTTTCTTTTAGTTTGTTTGTGTGATGAATTTTGTTTATCAGTTTAGGTGTGGTAAGCAAACCCTGCATCTCTTGGATGATGCCTATTTGATCATGCTGGATTTGATTTGCAAGTATTTTGCTGAGAATATTTGTACCTATTTTTATAAGGGAAATTGGTCTGTAATTAGGCTTTGTTGTGTCCTTATGTGGTTTTAGTATCAGGGTAACTTTGGCCTGGTAAAACAAATGGTGAAAAGTTCCTTCTGTTTCTATTTTATAGATCTTTTCATTGTATCCTAGATTTCCTGTATGTTTTGTCTCAGGAATATTTTTTATATTTAATCTTTTCTTTGAATGAGGTATCCATTTCTTCTATTTGTATCTTCAGTGCCTGAGATTCTCTCTTCATTTCTTTTATTCTGTTGATAGGACTTGCCTCTGAGTTTCTGAATGCTTCTTTTCCAAATTTCCCTTGTTTTGGGTTTTCTTTGTTGATTCTATTTTAACTTTCCTGTCTTAAATTGTTCTACTCATTTCATTTCAGTGTTTGTGTTTTAAAAGATTTCTTCAAGGGATTTAATCAATTCTTCTTCATATTCACAAAGCCTATTTTAAGGTTCTTGAGCTTTAGCTGTGGTACAAATCTCAAGGCTTATTGTAGTGCAACTCCTGGCCTCTAGTGAAGATATATTAGCCTGCTTTTTGTTATTTCTTTACATGGGTATTTAGGCATCTGGGTTTGGTCTGAATGCAATTCTACATGCTTAGTATTGTCTTTGTTGGGTGGTTGTTTGTTCCTTGATTTCTGCTGTTTTTTCTGGTACTCAAAAGATGTAGTGGCTATGTATTCCCTGGTTGGGGATCTTTCTGCAATCATGCCTGGCACTACTACTGGGGGCTATAGGTAAACTATGTTTCTAAGTATGGTGGCAGTTAACACATAGGAATGGGGATGGTCTAGGATGGGCGGGGATAGCTGAGCAGTTCACAGATTGGAGAAAAGCACAGTCTTCTACCAGGATCGGCTTAGTCCTCTGAGAACTAGGATGGAGAGTGGGGAGAAACCACAGCAGGGAGTCTGTGAAGGAGCTAAGGATGAGATGTAGAGACTAGATTTGCAGGAGAGGAGAGAGACAGTGAAGATCTGAAGCTCATCAACCTGCTCTACAGCATATTTGCTTCTCTGGCAGGCTTAGTAGTTGGGTTCCCAGGGAATGCCTAGTGCAGTTGGAGGCTGCTTCCCTGATTGGAGTCACAAACTTGTGTTTATTCTGCTCCATAACTTCACTTATTCCATAGTCCTCCTTCATTTACAACTACCTCTGTTAAACTCTCCTCCTGCTAGCTTGTACATGTGTGGGAAAATATATGCTATTTATCCCTATGAGTCTAGATCATTTCAGTTAATAGTCATTATCTTACATTGACATACCTCCATTATTGTTTATGGCTGAATACAGCCCCATTGTGTTTGTGTAATACATGTACTCATTCATTTGTCTATTGACAGGTGTCTAAACAAGTTGGCTGTTATGTTGTGAAAAATGATGCATTATAATTTGTATTCAATTATTTATTTGAAAGCAGAATATGATTTTTCTTTTTAAAGTTAGTTAACTTTTAAAATTTTCAAACTATGTATGTTGATTATATAGCAAGCCGACAGCAAACATCAAATTAAATGGAGAGAAGCTCAAAGCCATTCCACTAAAATCAGGAACAAGGCAAGGCTGTCCACTGTCACCATACCTCTTTAATATAGTGCTTGAAGTCTTAGCAATAGCTATAAGACAGAATAAGGAGATCATGGGGATTCGAATTGGAAAGGAAGAAGTCAAACTTTCG
>PVIU01033099.1:0-12792 GCA_004026605.1 Ondatra zibethicus | reverse complement strand
ATGGAACAGAAGAATCTCCCTGAATATGTGCAACACCATTCCATGGACTGAAGCACTGCAACATACAGAGAGCAAAAACAGGTGAAAGCTGTGACTTTAGCCCTCAGCTCTCTAATTTATGAGTGGAACCACAATATGAGTGGCTATCTCTTGATTCTACTGCATTCCTTCTTCAATTCATGATCCAAACTGAACCCTTAATTGTTTTGCTTTTTTTCACACCAATGGGGAAAGTCACAAAAATAGTAAACATATTTTAATTGAATTAAAAATATTTGTTGACTATAAAGTTTTCCGGAAAGAAAAGTGAGTTTGAGTAAAAATGTCTGTATGATTGAAACATTTAATTTGTGTCATCTAAGAATATGCACTATTTTATAAAACAAAATAATAGAAAATAAAAAGTAGAAAATAATACATACTAGAGGTTCAGTCACATATAATTTATGCTGATAGAAGAGAACACTATTAACAACTACAGCAGCAACAAAAAAAAAAATAGATAACTAAAAGGAAGACACAGCTCTCACTTCCTCCAAAGGTGTAAGATACAGTTCATTCTGGAGCCAAATTTAAATGCTCATAGCCTGGGGATACAAGTTCTGCAGAATAAAAGATGACATAAACCAAGGCATTTTTTTCTAAAATAGTTTATTTCTCATACACTATATTCTAGTTTCCCCTCCCTCTACTCCTTTCAGTTCCTCTCTACTTTCCCTTCCCTCTTTCCATTCCCTTTCTGTCTCTTATTAGAAAAGAAAAAGCTTCTAAGCAATAACAAACAAGCATGACAAAATAAAATATGAGATGAAGCAAAAACTATCATATTGAATGAAGTTGGACATGGCAAACCAAAAGGAAGAAAAAAGTCCCAAGAACAGGCATAAGAGTCAAAGACCCATTTGTTCTGACATTCAAAAACACCTTGAAAATTCTAAGCTAAAACCTATAATATATAAGCAGAAGACACGTGTAGGCCTATGTAGTCTCTTTGCTTTCTGTTTCAATATCTATGAGTTCATATGTGCCTTGCCTAGTTAATTCATAGGGTCTTACTCTCCTAGTGACCTTCATCCCCTCTGGCTCTTACGCCTCCTTTACGTCAGGGTCAGAGATAGATGGGTTAGGTGTATAGGATGTGTTCTATGAACTTTGAGGTAAGGGATTTGATGTAGGCCTCCAATTTAGAGGTACTCTCTGCGCAATGTCCTACTCTTAATCTCTATAACTGTTCTGGTTTGTTGTGGGAGGAGCTTCTATAATGATGAGTGGATGAAGCACTGATTTATGAATATAACAATGTATCATTAGGAGTAATTTTATTGATATTTACTTATTTATTAAACCCAATAGTGCTTGTTTTTTTCCTTAGGTCTCTGTGTTATCTAGGTCTGGTTCTTGGTAACCTAAGCAGTGTCTGGTGTGGTTCTTTCTTGTGGAGTGGGACTTAAATTATATCAGACATTTGTTGACTATTTCCACAATTGCCACCATTGCCCTAACATATTTTGTAGTTAGGGGAGGATGTAGGTCAAAAGCTTTGTGGTTGGGTAGGCGCTATGCTTGTTTTTTTCTTTCTTTATTTTTATGGTTGCTAAAATATCTATATCTGATTTAATGTTATCAAATTATATAATTTGTTTTAATGAGTAAAACAGGTTTAAAAATTGAATAAAATTGAAAAAATTCAAACTAATGTTTAATCATAGAATAGATTTAAATGCAAAACTAAACTTCAATGTGATGTAACCTTTTTAAAAAAAAATTCATTTAAGTGTTTGTGTGGGTCATTTTAGAAATGTTTGCTAATTTAAGTAAAACCACCTATATGCTCCCTGAATTATTGAATGTTTGTATTTGGAAGATATTGAAAGTCTTTTTTTCCTTCATAAAGAATTAAGGAGGAGAAAATCATTATTCTCTGTATAAGAAATGACTAGGAAAATAGTGCATGGAAAAAGAAACAGTGAGTGCATATCGACTATGAATTCTTTTCCTATTTCTGATTTTTTTATACCACAATAATAAAAAGATAAGAATTAGCTGCTTCTATTTGCAAATGTGAAGAACATAATTAACATTACATGTTATAACATGGGAAAATATAGTGTAGGTTTTGTTAAATTAAGCAGTTTTGGTTAATATGAGAGGGGGTTATACTTCTCATCCTCTTCTAAAATTCTTAGAAGGCCTACATTTCCATGACCAACATCAATATAGTTATTGAAAAAAATATCTGATCAAGGTCACAGGAGTAAAATTCCATAAGTAGCAATAGGAATGCAGTTCTGAAACTTCTTATCATGTGGGTAATTGACTCATTGATTGGTTTAAATGACCTTACAAGAAAAAAACTGGGCATACAAGAGAAAGCAATTTCCATTCCTACTACAGCTTATTGAGAATGTGCTGTTACATTAAGACAATAGAACTTCCAAAAAGGGGTTTTGTTGTTGTTGATGATGTTTGCGCTGGTCATTTTAATTTTATTATTTGTTTTTTTTCCCCATCTTTTTTGGCTTTATGGAAATGGCTTCTACAAGTTATTCTAAGTGAGAAGTTATTCCTGTATGAACCAAGAATTAAAAGAGGCTTTTAACGTTAGTTCTCTCCTCTATGTGTGTATGTTGGCGCCTTTTAGAATGAGATTTAAAATTTCAATCATATTGAACTGGATTTCTTTATACTTAAAGGTGTAACATTTACTAACCTCGTTTCTCTAGGACATTCTTGCTCTATATCTTACCATACTATTATATAAGATTAAAATAGCTTTTGGGGGAAACTACATTTTTGCACTGTTACTCACTATGCAGAAAATTTGTTTCCAGGTTTTGGTAGTTATGGCTAGTACAGGCACAGCTGTAAAAAGCACTGAACATTTTAAATGAAAGGACACAGAGAGAACATCACCTACCCACTGTAACATCTACTCATTCTACAAAGGAGTCACAAAGACATTAAGAATTATTACCCAGTGATTCACAAATCTCTTCACGAAGCTGCATCCAGGTGCACTGTCTGAGACTTTAGCCTGAATTTCTGTTTACCTTGTATCTTTATGTTCTTTGCTGCTTTCCCTGGTGATCCCATGATGCTATCTTAAAGATATTATTGTGTGTACATATAGCCTATGGATTTTATTTAGTGTATTTGTTATCTTTAACTTTAACCAGTGAAATAAGAAGTAGTACAACCTCCCTCTTTACAGATAAAGCTAATGTGGTCTGGAAAGCTTCTGACTTCCTGAACAGTAAGTGGTAGTATTGGGAACAGGAGCAGGAAGCCTGTGTGACTCCAGGCCTTCACTTTAAGCAGAGCAGAAAGCTGACTGCAGTTGTACTCTGCACTTAGGCTGTGCTTTCACCTGAATCCAGACTTGCTACTGTTCTGTCAAACTCTCCCAAGGTTAACTTTGCTAAGTAATTTATCAAGTGATTCACCCAAGGGTACTAACATTATGATAGAAATGTGTTTACTGCTACGATGTTTGATGTTTGGCAAAGGAACAGGATGTAAACAACAATAATAGACAATACAATTTTTTAACTGAAAACTTACTCTTTCATAACTGGCTATGCATAGACAGATTGAAGGTGAATAGAAGCATGACAAGCCCATGACTTATCTCCTCTTGAGCAGTGTGATTAAAAGAGACCAGTATTTATGCATATTCTCAACATCACAATGGTATGGATTTGGAAGGGTTTTTTTCTTTTGTCTTGATACAATTGTCATTAATTTTTAAAGTATTAACTTAAACTAATTTTTTCATGCACATCATAAAAGTAGAGAGGCCTTGAACTCAAGAGAAGATTGGATATTCTGAGAAATGCATAAACTTATAACTAGGATACAGGGTAGCCAGTGAGAATAGAAGAGAGCCAGCAGTTAGGTACTACTCCATCATTGTTAAGTTTAACTCTGAATTAAATATAAAATTACTGTAGAAGGAGAAGAAGGAGGTGAAACTGCAGTCAGGATGTGAAATAAATAAATAAATAGAAAGCTTTTTATATCTAATGTTAGGTAGTCTTTGTAAAAGGCATTTTCTGACCAGCTATAATTTTTTTTTAAAATTTATATGTATATTTATACGTAGACAAATATGTATCATACTTTTTTTCAGGCAGATGGTAGTGTGATTCTTCTGATTTTTCATACAGCCTTTTTATCATTTTACTCCCTCTCTGATGTGGGATTCCCCTCTGTGTGCTGTGAATACCATTGGTTAATAAAGAACTGTCTTGGGCCTGCACAGAGCAGAATAGAAAAGGCAGGGAAAACTAAACTGAATTCTGGGAGGAAGGAGGCAGAGTCAAGGAGAAGCCATGAAGTCCCACTGGAGAATGACACACTGAAACTTTACTGGTAGGCCACAACCTCATGGTGATGCACAGATTAATGGAGATGGGTTAAATAAAGAATTAAGAGTTAGCCAATAAGAAGATAGAGCTAATGGGCCAAGCAGTGATTTAATTAATACAATTTCTGTGTGGATATTTCAGGAGTCTGGGCAGCAAGGAACAAACAAAAGTAGGCCTCCTACAAAAATTGGCACTCCAACATGGTTGACTATATCCACATAAAACATGAGAAAGCTTGAAAAGGAACTCTGGACACACAAAGAAGCAAAGTTTAGTTGTACTTTTTTTTGTTTTGTTTTTCACCTGGCTGCATACTGCAGCTCCTTAAAGAGAGGTCACCCTGAACAGTGGTAGTAGCAAAAAAAAAAAAAAAATGTGGATTTCAAAGGTTGCCTTGCTGGGCCATATTGCCAACGCGAACTCTGGCTCTTTCAGGCATCCAAACACTTAAATAGCATATGTGAGCCCAGGTTCTTGTGTGCCCACTCAGGGTCAGGAGCAAAGTAGCTGAGACCATGCTCATAGCCTAGTGCTCCCTGCCTGGGCAGGCAGTGAAATCAGGTATACTAGGTATGCACAGGGAGGAGAGCATGGTCGATTCCTGCCACCATACACAGAGACATTTCCAGACAACACAAGGCACTGAATGGCAAATTTAGCTATTGCTCACATAAAAAGGGTTTATGTACTGCACACTTCTACTCAGAGTTAAAGTGGTGAGCGCAGCTGCCACCTGGCAGTCTCAGAGCTGGCGGTAATGATACTTATGCCATTTTGAAAAGCAGAGAGAGGTGGAGCTAGCACCCAGGGTCTCTCTGACCAAGCTGCTTAGTATTTTAAAAGCTCCCTAGGACAGGAAAGGATTACAGATACACAATAGGACAAATTCAGACATAAAAGACTTCTAAATGAGACACAATGTGTTTAAAAAATGTACATTGGCTTGGGAGAAAAAAAGAGTATAGAGAATTATAAAAAGAAGTAATTAGTTTATAAAAATAAAATAAAGTCATTAAAGAGACAGAGTATAGACAATTATAGACTAAAGGAGTAAGATAAGAAAATAAATATCAAAATATTTATATTAATATTAATATATTAATAATAGAGTAAAACCAAATAAGCTATGTAAAGATGGCATATGCATAGAGAGTCTGGATTGTGTATATTATTGTGTTTTCTTTGAATTTTTTGACTATGAAGGGGCTAAGTAACCAATATATATACTTTAATGGTATCTTGTTTCCAAATTTGGGTCTAAGGATATGTTGCTTTGGAAAAGAGGTTCTTATCTTGTTTCCACAGAGGATGTAAACCTGTAGAATCCTTCCAGACTAATGTTATTTGATGGGCCAAGACCCCCTGAAAGGTTGCCATGAACACTCACAAAAACTGCTTCTCCCAATTAACAGCAGGAAGCAGTTTGGAGATAACTATGCCCAAATTCACCAATACTGTTTATAAATATTTGCTTACATTTAAAGGGAGATATGCTATAGAGATTTTCATTGATATGGATCTTGGTTTATTGATACAAATTTAAGGTCAATTTTATTATATGTATATTTCTGATATTGGTTAAAATATTTTGTTTGTGCAGCTCATTTAAAAATGTAAAGTATAGTTAAGAAATATATCTTAATAAAGAATCATCTATAATAGTCAAGCTTCTAGTCATGTTCGGTTTTCTAGATATATAGAGATATATTTCAGTTAGATAGTTATTCATCAAATATTTCAGAGCCCTTCAGAATATGTGATTTAAAATGTTTTAAGAAGTTAGGACTTTTTATGGCATGAGACATCTTCTGCTGGCAGTACCAATTACTTCAAGAGGAAGATGGGCATTGAAGAGGATATTTATGACATTGGTTAGCAATTTGGGCAAGAAACTGCTCTTGCCTGAACTGCTTGACTGGGCTTGCAGTACCCACAGAGAAATGATTGCTAAATTTGCCTAAAGGTGAGACAATCCTTTGGGGTTTCAACTTCCTGAAAGTGTCTGCCAGACATTCTGCAGGACACAGAAGAAAGTAATTGATAAACTGTCAATATAGGCAGAATTGTTTTTGAAAATTCCTGCTTCATGGAAAAGTCTGCTGGATACTATGGGCCTGTAGGTTGAAGATAGATGCTCCAACATTACAGAAGAACTTTGGGTGACTGTCCAGACAGTGAGATGTCTCTGTCATTTCTAGAGTTTTGGAAGTTGCTTCCAATGTACTTCTGTTTACTTGGGTAATATTATATCATTCTGGAGTTTTTGATGGAGTTGAAGAAAAAACATTTATAGTTTTTCTTAGATATGATAAAAGATAAAGTAGATATGAATATTATAGCTGTAATTCTTACTTGTTACCTGTTTTGTTGTATGTAATTTTTCTATGTTAAATTTAAAACCTTCCTTCTTATTTAAACAGAAAAGGGGTGGAGATGTAGGATTCCCCTCTGTATGATGTGAATACCATTGGTTAATAAAGAATTGTCTTGGGCCTGCACAGAATAGAATAGAGTAGGGGAAATTTAAACTGAATGCTCGGAGAAAGTAGGTAGAGTCAAGGAGAAGCCATGGAACCTCTCCTGGAGACAGACATGCTGCAACTTTGTTAGGAGGCCATGACCTCATTGTGGTGCACAGACTAATAAAGATGGGTTAAATTAAGATGGAAGAGTTTGCCAATATGATGCTAGAATTGATGTGCCAAGCAGTAATATAATTAATACAGTTTCTGTGTGGTTATTTCGGGAGTTTGGGCAGCTGGGAACAAACAAGAGGCCTCCTACTACACCTCTCTCTTTTATATTTTTATCCCTCCTCACTTACTAATTAAAGTACTCCACCTTTTCAACTTTCCCTTATCTGATCTCAAGGATCCTGCTTTTTCCTTCATTACTGCTCCAACACAACTCTATTTCAACAATGGCTTCCTTTTACTTTTGTAATTTTGGCTGTTAATTCAGGATATATGCTCATATCAGAAGCTTTGGAGTTTGGAGTCTCTGATAAGAAAGACATGTGACAATTGTCTTTCTGAGTTTAGATTGACATACTAAATAAGATCTCTTCTAGTTTCAGTCATTTGCCTGCAGAGTGCATGAGCTCACTTTTCTTTAAAGCTGAATAGTATTTCATAATGAATTTGTTTCATGGTTTCTTTATCCATTCTTCAGTTGATTTTTTTCTTTGTATTTTGATTCTTTGCATTTTCTTTCTATTGTTAAAGGGTTGCAATGAACATAGTTGAGATATGTTCCATCTATGAAATAGGATGTTTAATCTTTTGGCTATATCCCAAGGTGTTGTGTAACTTGGTCATGTGGCAGATTTATTTTTATTTTTTCAGGATTATCCACACCATGGAGAATTTCTAGTGATTGCACCATTTTCAAACCCACCAACAGTTAATAAGCATTCCATTTCCCTGTATTTCATCTAACATTTTTGTTGGCTGTTTTCTTGATCCTTGCTGCTCTGACTGGAGTGAGATGAAATCTCGAAGTTGTATTGATTTGCATTAGGCATTATGATATCTAGTTTTTAAAAATACTTCTTCACTCATTTTTTTATACTTCTATTTAATCCCAGATCCATTTTTGTGATTTTTTTCTTAGGTCTTTGATCAATTTGGACTTAGTTTTGGTGCAAGTTGATAAGACTCTGAATAGACAAAAACCAAGGTGAGAAAACACAGTAATGTTTGATGGATTGAAATTTCAATTATTAAGATATATTGCAGTCCCATAATAATAAAAACAATATTGTATTGGTACTATAACAGCCATGTAGACAAATGGGATAAAAACTCAAACATGAGCACACATAAACTCAGCAATTTATATTATTTAAAAAAGATGTTTAACACATAATTTGGAAAAAAGAAGGAATCTTTAACAAATGACAGAGAAAACTGGAAGAAATTGGAAGTCCACATTGAGAAAAATGATATGAAATGTCTTTCAAAAATATATGATAAGGATAACTTAAAGTTTATTGATTTTATATGAATGTTCTTTTATTCCTTTCTGCAGTTAATATATTATATTATATTAATTATAAAATACTGTTTTGAGTCCATACTTCTGCAGAATATCAAAGTGGTTTGTGCTCTAGTGGGTTTTTTTCCAACATAATTTTATTGGTTACTTGGGAATTTGACATAATGTACCCTGATCACAATTACTTCCCTGTCCTCCCAGGTCCCTCCCCAACTCTTGTGATTTTCTCCCCCCCAAAAAAAACCAAAGCCCAAGTTGTGTTGCCCCATACTCACTTTTGCAGGCATATCCATGACTGTGTTTTAGTTTCAAAGCATCATTTAATGTAAAACATTTTACAGGAAATTTTATCATGTGATAAAGTTAATTTTACTATTTCTATCTCTCTCACACAAACCCTCACATATTTTCATAAATTCTGTAGTTTAAAGATATGTCTATTTTATCTTAAACTCAATGTTTTTCTCTCTCATGCTTTCACAAGTTTTTAAAAGTACCTCATTCATTCATAATTTTTATTTATACAGTGATATTTTTCTATCTGAAATGTGTTTGGAAGCTTAATCTATGAAAATTTATACTGAATATGCATCTCATCTTCTCTTTTATAAATATTTCATATTTTTATTCTTAATGATATATTCAAAGTTATGATGGGAAAATTATTGGAGAAACAAATATTATAAGTCAATACAAATTTTAACATGTTTTGAGTCAACTTTTAATTCAGTGCCTTTTATCAATACCATGTCAACCTTTATAGCACTATGGCTGCTCATCCATCAAGAGATTTCTTTCATTGACAATATCAATAGCAATATCTGATATCCAAATTTATATCATCTGCCTTTCTAGTGCCATTAGATTCTATATCTTAAGCAGAAGACCATATTTACACTATCTTATTGCTTTTAAATTTCTCCCAAATTTGTATTGAACCTTCAAAGAATAATATTCATGTTTATACATTAGTTATTAAAATAATTGAGCATCGTGCACAATAACTTTTTTTAGGTCTATTTCTGTTGTCATAGATGCCTTTTCAACCCATAAAATGACAATTATAGTGGTTTTATAAATGCTATTATTTTATTAGAGCATGCAATGACTAGTAGTGTCTATTTTAGTATTTACTTGCCTATTTTTATGTTAGATTTTTGCATACTAACATGCATCTGGAATTAAAAAACTCTACCCTCTTCTAAGGAAAAGATGATGTGAAATAAATTTTTCTTATTCTTTTTATTTTAATTCATTTAAAAATATACTTTCTCATTTTACATGCCAAATCCAGTTCTCACTCTTTCCTCTCCTCTTGCTCCCTCCGACTTCCCCACCACAATTCCACACACTCCTCAGAGAGGGTAAGATTTCCCATGGGGAGTCAACAAAGTCTAGCATATTGCTGTGAGGCAAGACCAAGGCCTTCCCTACTATATCTAGACTGACCAAGGTATCCCTCCAGAGAGAATTTTTGGGTTCCAAAAATCCAGAACAAGCAGTAGGGATAAATCCTGTTCTCACTGCAAGTGGCCCCACAGTTTGCCCCAGTCATACAAATGTCTCCCACATTCAGTGAGCCTATTTGGTCTTGTGCTTGCTCGCTCACTGTCAGTCCAGAGTTAGTAGGCTTCCATTAATTCAGGTAAGCTGTTTCAGTGGGTAGCTCCATCATGGTCTTTGACCTCTTTGCTCATATTCTCATCCCCCTCTCTTTTCGACTAGACTTTAGGAGTTCAGTTCAATAAAAGTAAAAGCAATTCCACTTAAATCAGAAACAAGACAAGGTTTACCACTCTCTCCATATCTATTTAACATAGTTCTTGAAGTTCTAGCTAGAGCAAAAAGACAGCAAAAGGAGTTCAAGGAAATACAAATTGGAAAGGAAGAAGTCAGACTTTTGCTATTCACAGATGATATGGTAGTATACATAAGTGATCCCAAGAATTCTTTCAGGGAACTCCTACAGCTAGTAAACACACTCAGTAATGTGACAGGATACAAGATTAACTCAAAAAAATTAGTAGCTCATTTATGTACAAATGATAAAGAAGCTGAGAAAAAATCAGAGAAACATCACTATTCACAATAATCAAAAATAACATAAAATATCTTGGAGTAGCACTAACCAAAGAAGTGAAAAACCTGTTTAACAAGAACTTTAAGTCTTTGAAGAAAGATATTGAAGAAGATATCAGAAAATGGAAAGATCTCCATGCTTTTCCTTATTTTGTTAGCTAATTTTATGTACCTTACCTCATTTAATGAATTATTGATCTATAAAAAATTATAAATATGCAGAACTACATACCTTTTAAATGCTCATTCTAAAATTTACATCTTATCATTTTTAATTTGGAAAAATAAAATTACAGGATGTTCATTTATACACTATATTAATTATAAAATGAAAGAAAAATAGAAAAGATTCCCAAACTGGTAGAAAAAAATCAGTGGAATTGCTGCTGTCCAGACACAATAACCAGAATGAATGAAAACTTAATTATGTTCATGCCAGTGTTGCAGGAACTAGAAGCACATTTTCCAAAAGCATTCCAATTTTTCACATATACACTTTAGAAAATGCTTATATTAAAATACTTAGAAATGATTTTTGTAAAAACAGCGTTTTTTGTACATACCATCTTAAAATGTCTTCTTCTCTGGCTGAGATAATGAGCTAAGCATAGCTGGATTCCTAATACAATTGTGCTTTTGTGTGCTCGTGTTTGTTCACAGTCCATAAATCCCTATATTAGCCATCAGTGTTCTCATTCCACTTGAGAAATAAATAATGAGATGCTTTTTAGGATAAAGAGGAGATATTCATCTTTAGTTCAGTAAACACATGATGTTCAATAAGCTCAATGCATTATAATACAACAGTGTTGTTTTCTCTGTATAAAAATGACAGTGCTGAAATACACCCAAAAGAGTGGTGAGTATGAATTGCATTCCTGAAGCAGTACCGTGTCTGGTATTACTCACCTGTATCCTTGGCTCAGCCTTTTGTAACAAACACAACTCACTTGCCATATTATTGTATTATTTTTAGGTGTTCTGTTTATGATTTATGTGGGACTATAAAGATGATATCTTAGAGCAGCAGCAAGATACCAAAGGTATTGTAGCTATGGAATTCCATTTTCCAATAAAAATCTTTCTTCAAGGCATAGCATTTGAAACTCATAAAACCTGGGCTACCATCCCAGATATGATGAGAATCTTCCTCTTCATCACTTTCCTTATAGGTATCCCCAGAGAGCTCAGGGCTCAGAACACTGAAACCCACTATTTAAAAATCCCCCCACATTAGTGTCTCATTAAATATATGCAGAGAATATAGAAACTACTGTGTTATGGTCATAGCAAATAATTTCAGTTATTATTTATAAACCATCATACTAATTGTAGCCGCATTGTACTAGTGAGTCCTCATTCAATCTCCTGAAGAAAACTAGTACTTTTAGTAACTTTCTAAGCTATTTTATAATGAGAAAATTTTAGCCTAATATATGTTTAATTTCTCTGGACCAAGTTGCTAGTGATTTATGAGTCAGGGTCTGGGTTGAGGCAATCTTATTCCATTGACTGATTATGCAAAGAGAATCCATTATTTATTGGCCTGACACTCATTTCTATATTTAACAAACTCTCCTTTTCCTGACCTAAATGTAGTGTCAATGAGAAAAACAGATTCACCACTCACAAACTCAGATATTTTCACAATGGAGTATTCATTGTAATAATGATACATAGTACAATGTAAAGAATAAGAATGTGCCATTAAATGGAACCCCTTTTTCCCTAATTGTTATACACATTGAATTTAAGGAAATGTGTATATGGCACTTTTATTTCAAAGAAGGGACAGGGCAATGGCAATCTGCCATATATATATATATATATATCAGATGTTGTGTGTGTATGTGTGTGTGTGTATTTATAGTATACATGGAACAAAGGTAAGAAAACAGTGATAAATGTTCAGAGGATTTTGTTGCTTTTTGATGAAATATAGACCAGAGACATTGGAAAGCTCAAGCCAGCTCTCTACATAACTTCCCATCAGGACTGACTCCCTCCAGAAATGGTAGTTGGCAGCTGATGCTCACATTTATAATCCACATGCTTTAATTATAGCACTTCCAAGTTTGTTGCTGTAAGTATAGCTAAATATATTTTGACATTTTAATATTCATTAGTATGTTTAAAAGAATGGAGCTGTGGCTGATGTGGGATCAGTGAAGATCTTCTCCCATTCAGTAGGTTGCCTTTTTGTCTTAATGACTGTGTCTTTTGCTTTACAGAAGCTTCTCAGTTTCAGGAGGTCCCATTTATTCATTGTTGCTCTTATTGTCTGAGCCCTTGGGGTTTTACATAAGAACTGGTCACCAGTGCCCACGTGCTGCAGGCTACTTCCCACTTT
>PVIU01033098.1:0-12786 GCA_004026605.1 Ondatra zibethicus | reverse complement strand
GATATTGGAGAAGGGAATAAGATATCTACATTAAGGGAGTCATTTTAGGATGGGCAAGATACTTGGCTCTAGAGGAGAACCCGGGTGACCATAGGGATGTCCGCAGCTAGGTTCTTGGGCAGCAGAGGAGAGGGTGCCTGAACTAGCATTGTTCCATAGTCACACTGATGAATATCTTGTTCACCACCATAGAAATTTTGTCCGATGGATGGAGATAGAGACAGAGACCCACATTCACATCAGAGCAATGGATTGAGCTCCCAAGGTCCAGTCGAAGAGCAGAAGGTGAGAAAAGTTGTGCAAGGAAGTTAGGACCCTGAGGGGCTGGAACACCCACTGAGACAGTGTGCCTGATCTAATGGGAGCTCACCAAATCCAGCTGGACTGGAACTGAACGAGCATATGATCAAATTGGACTCTCTAAATGTGGCTGCCAATGAGGGCAGACTGAGAAGCCATCAACAATGACACTAGGTCCTATCTCTTGGCATGTATTATCTTTTTGGGAACCTAGTCTATTTGGATGCACACCTTCCTAGGCCAGGATGGAGGGGGATGGCCTTGGACTTCCCACAGGGGGGGTCATCATGACCTCTTTTAGGGAAGCAGCGGGAGGGAGGAGGGGGGAGCGGGAGGGGACTGGGAGAAGGGGAGGAAATGTAAAATTTTTTTGAATGAAAAAAAATAATAGAATATGGAAAAAAAGAATATATGCTAGCTATTAGTTATAGGAACTTAAAAAGAGAAAAAGACAACCTGTTTTTCTTCGACAGCCCAAAGTTGCCTGTCACATTGAGAATGCCATATCTGACAGAAGACTTTGTTTCTTTATATATGTGTATATACATATATGCATGTGTTGACAATTAATGAAAAAGAGGCTATGATTTTAAAAGATATTTTCTCCTTCTCTGAGGTTACTCTTTAGTTCAGGCCCCTGAATATCTACTGAGAAAGATCTTAATTTTCTTTTTCTTTTTTAGATTATCTTCAAAGTAATTTTTTCTCTTCCTAATATATAATACTTTTCTGTAATCTATTCTCGTAAATGCTGCATGACCATAAAAAGGGCCAGCAGTATTGACAACATAAGGCCCTTAATTTATGAACTGAAAGGGCCATTTTTTATGTTGGTGGGTTTACTCAAACTCTTTTACCAGTAGTAAGTGTCACTTAGCAATTCTTGATTTTCTACCAAATAATTGGTGAATTCAGATCCTGCCTCTACTAGGGACAGCAGGTTTCCAGCTTTGTGCCTCACAGTTATTCATGGTTTTCAACTTCTTGCTCCTTTTTTGCCACTTCCTCAGAGCCCTTTGTTTGATCCTGGCATGCTACCCTCAGATGCTGAAACCATATGCTCCAGAAGGCAAATGTAGGTTTCCTCTACTCTTCAGAATAAGATGTTAAAGCAAAGCTTTTCTTTAAATAATAAACTAATTTTCTCAATTAACTTTAATTTTTCCTTCAATTTCACACATTAGCACGACATCTACAACACTCTTGCTCCTCCTCCTCTCAGCAACTCCTCCCTTCCGCTCTCAAACTCATGATCTTCTTTGTAAAGTTATTGTGGTTATATTTATATGTACATGTGTGCATATAAAGTTATTGTTGTTACATTTAGATACACACACACATATATATAACCTAATGAGTCCATTTACCTTCAGTCTACCATCTGGGGATAGAAGAAGAGCTGGGAGTGGAGGGCCTATGCAGAAGTGTATCCCTGGAAATAAGTGATTTTCCTTTTCTCAGTAGTCATTGGCTTCTTATAGCTCTTTATTTAAGAATTGCATATGGAATTTCTGCTGTCTGAATTGGCATATGTTTTTACAGGCAACCATATTATTGAAAGCTCATGAATTTTCCTTTTATAGTTAGGGAACTCAATTAATACCCAGGCATCCTGAACCTCTGGCTCTTACAATTTCCCATCCCTTCTTTTGAGATTGTTCTCTGAGCTTTAAGCTTAGGGATTGTGTTGCTGATGTATTAGTTGAGGCTGGGTACCCCACAATTCCTTGTCTGCCTTATGACTGGTTGTGTTTTTCTTTAATATTCTCCATTTGCTGCAAAAAGAAGTTTCTTTGATGAGAGATGAGAGTTCAACTTACCTATGGTATAAGGATTAATATTTAGAATGAAGTTAGGGATTATATTAGTCTAGGAAACCATCAGTAGTACTTTCTTCCTTAGATCTATGACCTCTGCAGCATGAGTAGCTGGCTAACTTTACAGCGCCAGGCATGAATTCCTCCCTATTGAATAGGTCTTCAGTCCAATAAAAAAGCAGTTAGTAACTCCCAAGATTAAAAAATGCTACTATTACAGTATTACACAGTTGTGGATAGCTTGCAAGTCCAGTTATGATTGTGGTTCACAGGATTTACAGTTACATAGGACTATAATTTGTTCCTCTCCATTGGCAGATCATGTAGTATTTTCTAATACTGTAAGAGCCAGTCCTCAAGGAAGAGACTTTAGGTACATTCCAACTCAATTCCTCCACATATTGTGTCCAAGTTTGTTATGCCTTCAATATTCCCTACTTTCAAATTCTGGGAGATAACCAAGGGTAACAGCAATATCCTATATTGCTCTGAAGCACTCTTGAACTTTCCTCACCAACAACTTGAGAGCTGTGTGCATGCTATTATTATTTTCTTTTTAAAGGAAAGATAGTAAATTGGTCTGGAGGTGAACATTATCAGCTCAAGTGTTTATCTTCTTTACACAGAGAACCATGGGCAACTAAAGAATGCAAAAATTTGGGGAAATAGTCTTCCCCAGGGAAAAACACACCAACTAATTATCCAATACCAAATGCTCAGCCCTGAGAATATATATTCAATTTACATTATGTAGATTGAGCAGGATATATATATATATATATATATATATATATATATATATATATATATGTGTGTGTGTGTGTGTGTGTGTGTGTGGGTTTCAACAATTACTGAAAAAAGAGACCATGAATTGAAATAGAGTAAGAAGGTATATGGGAGGATTTTGCAGGAAGAAAGGGAAATGATAATATAACTAATTCATTGCTGTGGGACAATGGTCTTGTACCGTATCACTTATATTGTATTGTTTTAATAAAACACTGATTGGCCAGTAGCCAAGCAGGCAGTATAGGCAGGGTGACCAGGCAGAAAGTAGAGGTGAGGCGATGAAACAGGAGAATTCTGGCAAGAGAAAAGAGTCAGTCTGTAGTTGACACAGAGGAAGCTAGACACAGAGGAAGCAAGATAAGAACGCCTCACTGATAAAAGGTACCAAGCCACGTGGCTTACATAGATGAGAATAGGGCTAATTTAAGATGTAAGAATTAGTTAATAAGAGGCCTGAGCTAATAGACCAGCCAGTTTATAATTAATGTATACCTCTGTGTGTTTCTTTGGGACTGAATGGCTGCGGGACTGGGCAGGACCGAAATCTCATTCAACAATTTATTATTCTCAGAAATAAAATGAAAAGATATATGAACCATGAAGTTCCTAAATCCTAGGACCATGCATCATATGAGAACACACACACACACACACACACACACACACACGCACATGCACACTCACATATACACACACATTTATATATTTTTCCATTTCTCCTTCATTGTGACTATGTCCTGTTAAATTCCTACTATAGAGCTCTCCCCCCCCATTCCCAGCTTTTGTCCCTTTTTGTATTCCTGCTTTTATGATAGATTATATACTCTTTCTGGATTCATAGCTAAGCACCAATAAGAAAGAACATGTGATGTTTGTTTTCTGCAGCCTAGGCAAGTGTATGTTCTAGTTTTTTTTTTTTTAGTTACCTGCAAATTCCATTGTTATTTGTAGAAAATTCTTTCCTTGTCGAATTCCTTTGTGTATATTGACCACATTTTGATTATTCATTTATCAACTGAAAGACAGTTAGGTTGTTTCCATTTCCTTGATACTGTGAATAGGCTGGCAATGAATTTGGATGAAAAGTATCTTTGATCAAAAGTCTATAAAGTATTGAGTGTGTATTTCTCATGTTGGCAAGACTTGGGTAGCTATGAACTACCTAGCACTTACCAGGATCTCAGAAAATATTTCCTAAATATATAAGTCTCTGATCTTTGTCTGGTTTCATTCATCCTTAATATGGGTGAGAGCAGACAGGATGTGAATCAGGGAAGTTTCACAGAAGGAGACAAATTCTCATCCTGTTGGAATGAAAGTGAAAGGAACTGATTTGAAATGCTTCTTTCATGCTGTCAAACTGCTTCCTTTGTAGGGACCACTCTTTATTTCTTCAACCAGTGCATGAAGAATTTAACCTATCACTGTGTCATTTTGAAAGGCTTAGCACTTGAGTACAAGGTGCAAAAGTCTTTTTTTTTCTGGCATATTTAGCTTAGGGTTAATTTAATCAATGCATCACAGAGACTTGCCTATGGGCAATGCCACTTTCTATTCATCCTTGCTTCCTTTTTCATTCAGAGAGCATTCCTAAGCTCGACTCCTCATTTGAAATCTCTATGATACATTTTTGCTTTCTTGCTTTTATTTTGTTTGTTTTGTTTTGACACTTTGAAACTGGGTGCAATTTTAGTTTCTCTGAATTCTCATAGCTTCCTAAAGAGAAGACTTTAATGGCATAATGTACCATGCATGTTGCACATTGAGAGCAAGGTGGGTGTCCAAACTTAAACTATTCTGAGCACACACAGCATGTTTGTTTTGTTTAGAAGTTAACATCAAATAATCAGATTATTTCCTGCATCTTTGAAAGATACACACACACACACACACACACACACACACACACACACACGTCATACTGCGTTTGGTATCCACTCAAATCTAGGTTAGTAACCTATCTTAGCTATTATAAATAGTGTAGTAAAACAAAGTATACATGAAGAAGTGAAATTAGAACCTATGGCCATGCAACCCAAGGAAGAGGTGTAATAGAGGGGATTATTGAACACACATGATATACAAGAACAGGAGATTGGATACTGGGGACTGAAGGTTTCATCAGAAATGAGAAAGTGCAGTTGGGAGCAAGTCTTAAGAGCATGGTTAACCTAATTTAGGATGTATGAAGCAGACATGAAACGCCACATTTTTAAGCTTTTTAAGGGTAGGCTCCTAAGTCCAGGCATAGCTCGCTATCACAAATCAAACTCAATGACATTTTGGAGCTTTGTCTCATAATTCTTTGTCAGGCCATTTTTTTTAACCTTGTTGGTGTTTTGCATATTATGGCTTGTGGTTTTGTGGTTTTATGGGATTTCTGTGTATGCAAATGGGCAAGTTTCTATGTCTATATTTGTTTCTTGTGCTTTTTCTTCAGCTTTTGTTTGTTTTGTGATATTCTGTTTTATACTTTATCTTATTGCATTTTATTATTGCTTTTTAGATGCCTGGTTGTGAGAGGGAAAGAAAAGATGTAGATTTGGATGAAAAGGGAGGTGAGGAGGATATGGGAGGAGTTGGCAGAGAGTAAATAGTAATCAGAATGTATTGTATGAGAAATATCTATTTTCTTTTTCAAGTTTTTTTAATTGATTTTTATTGAGCTCTACATTTTTCTCTGTGCCCCTCCCTGCCTCTTCCCTTCCCTTCAACCCTCTCCCAAGGTCTCCAGGCTCCCAATTTACTCAAGAGATCTTGTCTTTTTCTACTTCCCATGTAGATTAGAGCTATGTATGTCTCTCTTAGTGTCCTTATTGTTGACTAGTGCCACACCCACAGCGGTGTCGCCTGTGTTACAATGATGCCTCTGGTCCGGAGGACACAGGCTGGGGGGTTCATGCCATTCGCGGATAGGCCTCCGGTGGTTCCTTAGCAATCAGCTCAGGTCATGAACTTGAACTCAAGATTATGTACTCACCGGTGTCATAGATGGTTAGCTGCTTCTGCTATTCTTTCCTGTTTCCTGATAATGTTCTTTGCTATAGTTGGCCAAAACGTATAATTTGACCAGAGAACCCCTTGATGTTCCTGGGATTGATAATTCTGATAATGATACTAATACAGTGCTCAAGATACCTCCAGTGTTTCAAGCCCTTGTGCAAATACTGGGGGGATATTATGGATGAGTTACAGCAGCGGGAACTTTTCCTAAAAAGACTGATGATTTGGGGGAAACATAAGTTAAGATCCAGATGTTGTTAGGAAACCCCCATTCTGGGAATAAAGAAACTAGGAAAAAATCCCTTGCAAGATTGAGTATTCTAACACGTAAGGCTCATAGGTTAATATAGTTTAGGATCAGGGATATATGCTGGGAACCACCCAGGAGTACAACTGAGTCATCAGATGACCCCATTCCATACACAGAAAGTTATGGGAATGATAGTCATATATGACATTTGAGGGACAAAAGCAGAATTATTTAGCTATACCATTTATGAATAAGGCTTTCTAGATCCCAACCCCCATGGTGTTTGCTACATAAGAAAGTACAAAGAAGTATATTGCAGCAGGTGCAGAGAACTGATTAGGCATATTTGGTCACTAAAGAAAGGGTGAGAAAAAAGAAGGGCCATTAAGCAAATATGAGACAGAAACTTTCTACTCCTAGATAAAATGAAACCACTTGTCTGAAGTTTATGTTCCTAAGGACAAGAGTTCCCCTTCTAAGGACGTGCTATGTCTAACACCTGCTCATCGCTGATGTGACTAAAAGAAGCTTTCATACTGTGCCAAGTAATGATACATGACCTTCTAGTTTGTTCTTTGTTTGAATACTATATAATGACAACATGAATTCAGTAAAGTTGCAGCAGATTCAAATCACTCCCTTGTGTGTTGTGTCTGTCTATCATTCGCCTAACTTGTACCTTCCTGGTACCAACACCCTGATTCTTCCACGGTCTGAGGGGCTCCCCTGAGCCAGTCCGTGGCAACTAGGTTCTCTGGGATTGTGATTTGTGGGCTGGTTTTCTTTGCTTTATGTTTAAAAACCACTTATGAGTGAGTACATGTGATAATTGTCTTTCTGTATCTGGGTTACTAACTAGTTAGAAAACATCATTTTGAGTGATGTCATTTTTTGTGCAACTGAATAATACTCTATTGTGTAAGTGTGCCATGTTTTTCATCCATTTTTCTGTTGAGGGAAATCTTGATTATTTCCAGTTTCTGGCTATTATGATGAGCACTACTATGAACATAGTTGAGCAAGTGTCCTTTGGGTAAGATAAAGTATGTTTGTTATATGCCCAAGATTGGTGTAGCTGGATATTGAGGTAGATTATTCCTTAATTTCTGAGCAATATTGATATCCATAATGTCTGTGAATGTTTGCACTCCCCCAGCAATGGATAAATATTAACCTTATTCCACATCTTTGTCAGCATGAGTTGTCATTTGTTTTATTAATCTTTGTCATTCTGACAAAAGTAAAATGGAATCTCAAAGTAATTTTGATTTGCATTTTCTGATGGCTAAGAATGATTAACATTTCTGTAACTAAAGCCGGTATCATTTCATTGAGATTGGGTATCAAAAACCTCCTGAAGGAATAACATGTGATATCCTAAGACCTAGAACATTGAGGAGTCTTCCAAGTAAACCATCAAGTGAATGAGGAGAAGACAGTGGTCAGAAGTGGTGTGGGGGATATAGTTGCAGTCTATCAGAGGGAAACAGCTTGGTATACACCAGAAACAGTACAGAAGTTATCATTCCTGGGCTGTTGCATACAGAAAAGAAAATGGGCTAAGATGCTGTTGAAGTGGAAAATAACAAATGGCAGGCATCCTTCTGGAAAAGGGAAAGTATCTTCCCTTAATCCTAAATACAGTGTTACAGCAGAGAGATAGAAGTATCCGCTGCATATTTGGTAAGAGATTCCTAATGATTTGGAACCAAACTTGGCTCAGTAGAGGATCTTTCTGAACCCAGCAATATGAAACATATTAAAAGAATTTATGACAACTTCTATTATTCAATACAGAACAAGAAATCTTATTCAGGATAATTAATTAATCAAGAGAAAATAATCATGAAAATAGAAAAAGAGAAAGTTAAATTCTGACTGTACGCAGATGGTGATTCTATGTGTAGGAAAAATCCAAGCATTTCGCAAACTACATTGAATCATGTAGATAATTTAGTAAAGTAGCAGGATCTAAATCAACTTATGAAAGTCTATGGATTTTCGGTGTCTCAATAACAAATTTTCTGACGATAAAGCAATATCAATAGATTAGCTATAGTCAAAGAAAATGTATAAAAACCCTGGAAATGAGCCTAAAGTTCCTCTTCTCATCACTAGAATAATACAGCAGAAACAAAATGAAGAAGGACTTATTCTGTTTCACAGTTAAGGTGGTGTAGTCCATAATGGAATGGAAGATATGGCAATTGGAGATTACTCATTCTGACAAATCAGGAATCACAGGTACTAGACAGGGGCTGCCCTATAACCCTTACAACTTATTCCCAAATGGTTCACTTCTTTCAACTAAGCACCGCTTCCTCAAGATTACACAGCCCCCCAAGATAGCACCATCAGCTTGTGATGGTGGCATGTGTATGTCTAAGGGATGGCTCACAGTGAAAACATAAGATTATGACCTTAGCATCTGTCTCCTAATGCAGAGTGCATTTAGTACAGCAACACCTATAGGACCATAAAAGTAGCTCCATAGATAAAGGCATTTAATGCCATGCCCAGTAACCTGAGTTTGAGTCCTAAGACCCAAAAGATGGAAGAAGAGAAGTAACTCCTGCAAAATGATCTCTGATCTCCACGTACACACACACACACACACACAAACACACTTACATGCATGCATACAATATACCCATGCTCAATATAAATTATCTTATATAATTTAACATATGACCCCAAATTCTGAAACTTTAGAAGAAATAACAAAAGAAACGCTTCAAGATACTGGTATAGGGGCTGGAGTGATGGCTCAAGGCAAAGAGTGGTCCTGAGTTTAGATCCCAATCATCCACGTAAAAGCTGGACATAATGACACAAACCTGTAACCTCAGAACTTGGGGATGAGAGGCAGCACAGGCATATCCTAGGGGCTCACTAGGCTGTCTGTCTAGCCAAAATGGCATACTCCCATATCTCCAAAAGTACATCAGAATGTAAAAGAGGATGTATAAGATGTTAATCCTTGCCCTACACACACACATATCTGTTCAAATGCACCATTAAAAAAGGAAACTGATTTGTAATTTACAGATAAGGCCACAAATACCCTACAATGAAATTTATAAAGTTGTAAGTTGGATAATATCCAACTAAAGCAATTCCCAAAACAAGAGATGCAACCAATAGAATAGAAAAACAACCTACAAAATGAAGGAAAATAGCAGCTGTTCATCCCATAAAGGCCCAATTATTAAGAAATATAAAATCTCAGATATTTAGCAAAAAATAAAATAATTCATTTTAAAATTTGGCAAATTATCTAAATGCACATTTATCAAACTGAGGAGATGAACGGCCGATAAATAATGTGAGATGTCATCTTGCCAAAATAAGAATGAATATTGTCAAACAAGAAAAAAATAGCCAAAAATAATAAGATGGAGAAAACAGATCTTTTATATATTGTTAAAAATATCAATTAGTATAGTTTAATTATAATTATATAATTACATATATTTTATATAATATATAATTATATAATCATATATTATATTAATTATAGTACTATAATTAGCATTATAATACATCTTTGAACCACAAATGCTCCTAAAATCTAAAAATGCAAGTTTGTATGATATAGCTAGACTACTTCTAATAATGAATATATCTAAAGGAACTGAATTCAACATTAAAAATGCCTGAATACCCATGGGTACTATCATATTATTATTTTTTAATTTTTATTCATCCTCTGAAAATGCCATACATGTATACAACACTTCTTCATCATACCCATCCCTCTTCCCCCATCCTTTTAATTCCTCCAGAACTCGGCCAACATATTTTAATTCATACCCTTTGTTTATAACTCATTGAGTCCAATTAGTGGAACAAGGATATGGAACTACCTGCTGAAGCAAGGAAAAGAGACTCACCCTCTCACAGCAACCACCAATGGCCCACAGGTCCTCAGTTAGGGGTGGGCCATTGGAAATTCCTCCTTTTTTTATGCTGGAGATTTTAATTGGGTTAATCTTGTTCATTCCTTACACAAGTAGGCACAAGTCCTATGAATTCATGTGTGTGATAGCCATGCCATGTTCAGAAGACAGCACTTTGAAGCACACACCCCTAATCCCTCAACACATTCTTTCACCCCTTATTCCAAATGTTCCCTAAGGGAGAGGTGTTGATTTAGGTGTTCAATCTACAGTTAAGCACTCATAGTCACATATTCTAAGCAGTGTGACCAGTTTTATGTCTCTGCATTCATCCATAGCCACTGCTTCCTTTTGTACAAATCTAAATATACAATCATAAATCTTTTCAAAAAACAGATTGAAAACATCATCTAGCAAAGCAACACTGATACTTCCTTCTTTAAGCCTATGATTTCTGTAGCCGTGGGTTTTGATCATGTTTATGGTATCAGGCATTAATATCTTCCTGTGGAACAGGTTTCACATCCAGCCAATGAAGCATTGGTTACCCTCTTAAACAGTATTGCCACCATCAAACCAGTGGGTATACAATGTATGGAAGTTTTGTATTGTCACATTCATGACCAAGTGCTAAGTAAGACCATTGATTTCTTTTCTCCAAGAACACTCTTTACAGCACCTTCCAGCATTATGAGAGCTAGCCAGTAGGCAGAGTGCTCTTGGCCAGTTCAATGTTGAGTTTTCTATGTCCTCATCCAAATTATATGATATCAGCAGCTGCAGTACCTTAACACCTGGTTATGATGAGCAACCAAGGGTAACAGCAATGACATGTGTTGTCTGGTGGATTTCTAGGCTCTCCCCAACCAATAAAAATGTAGGGAGATAATCTGCACCTAGAAATGAGATTTTTCACTTAATAACCCATGTTTTGTGAGAGCATCATTATTTACCCATGCAGTGGAACCTCAGTTCAAATTTCTTTTCAGAATTTATTTTATTACTCTTAATAATGTGTCTGTGCATGTGAATGTGGTTATGTGCATGTGATTGAAGGTTCCAGAAGTTAGAAGCATTGGAGTCCCCAGAGTTGGAGTGTAGAGGTTATTGTCAGTTATCTGATCTGGGTACTGGTAACCGAACATGGGTCTTTTGTCAGAGCAATAAATGATCTCAACGACTGAGTCATATCTCCAGCACCAAATTCTTCTTTTTAAATTATATTGTTTTGCATTGAAAATAGATATTTCTCTAGGAGTCATACATAGATCTAATCTACATGGGAAGTAGAAAAAGACATCTCCTGAGTAAATTGGGAGCATGGGGACCTTGCCTACTGAAAGAGAAGCATGAACACCAACCCAACCACAAAACGTTTGACAAATAACATTTTCTTCCTGATAAATATGCTTGAACAATGGTGGCAAAAATCTTGGTGGGAGTCACCAACCAATGTCCAATTTGAATTAAAACCCACTCCACAAGATGGCACCTATACCCAACACTGCTTGTGTGACCAAGAACCAGAGACTAGATAGCCCAGAGACCTGAAGAAAACCAAAATACTATTTTTCTAAAAATATAAAATTAAAAGTAATAATAAAATGACACCAATGACTGTGCTATACTCCTAGATCAGTGCCTTATTTAACCACCACCGGGGAAGCTTCCTCCTGCAGCAGACAGGAACTAATTCAAAGACTCACAATTAGACATTACAGAGTGGAGAGAGACCTTGGAAAACTCAGTTCTAAATGAGACATCTCCTTCAAATTTCTCCTCTCAGAGCTCAGGGATCCCCTAGGAGGAAGAAGGGGCAAGTATGTAAGAGCCAGCGGGATGGAGGACACCAGGAGAACAAGGCCCTCTAAATCAGCTGAGCAAAGTTCATATGAACTCACAGAGACTGGCACATCAAGTACAGAGCTTATAGGTGCTTGCACCAGGTCCTTGGCATATATATTATTTCAGTTTAGTGGTTTTATGGAAGTGCTGGATGTGTGAACTCATGGGTCTCTGATTCTTGTGCCTTCTCTCTTTTTTTTTTTTGTTTTTGTTTTTTTCCCTTCCTGGTTTGCTTCTTTCTACTTTGATGTGATGGTTTTTTGTTTTATCTCATTGTGTTTTATTTTTCTTTGTCATGTTTGGTTATTGTCTATTAGAAGCCTATTCTTTCCCAATGAGAAACAGACAAGGAGTGGATCCAGAGGGGAGGGGAACTGGGAGGAGTAGATGGAGGGGAAACTGTAAACAGGATACTTTGTATGAGAAAATAATCTTTTGGGGGTGGGGAAGTTCAATACAGGAGTTCTGTGTAGCTGTGGCCATCCTGGAACTCACTCTGTAGACAGGTTGTCTCAAAGTCAAAGGGATTGCCTGCCTTTGTATTCTAAGTGCTGGGATTAAAGGTGATGAAAGGAATCTACTTTTGATAAAAAGGGGAAAAATAATATCACATCATTTTCTTATCTCTTTCTCCTTCCTCTAATCTTTCCTATGTTCCCAATTCCCCTTCAGATTTATGGGCTCCTTAATTATTAATGTTACATACATATGCACAAAAAATATATAAATGTAAAAAATAAATTGGCTTTATTTATTTTTCCAGTTCATAGTTTTTTTATTCTTTTATACTCTCACAATTTATAAGACCATGTCAATGCATTTTAGATAAACTTCCTCATTAAGATTGAGAACTGAGATTTACTGCTATGTTGACAATTTTTTT
>PVIU01033097.1:0-12793 GCA_004026605.1 Ondatra zibethicus | reverse complement strand
ACTCTAAATGATTTTCAAAGATTGTTAGGAGACATCTCCAGCCTACGGCCGGCTGTTGGGATAACACCTGATCTAATAATTCATTTAAACAAAACCTTAGATGGTGATAAAGACTTGAATAGTCCCAGAGAATTAACAGCTGAAGCACAAAAGGAATTGACAATGGTTGAGGAAAAATTACAGGAGGCACATGTGGATAGGGTGCATCCAGAGCTCAGTTGTATTCTCGTCATATTGCCTTCCAGAATTTCTCCTACAGGGATTTTAATGCAGAGAGATGATATTATTTTAGAATGGATCTTTTTACCACATAAACCAAGTAAAAAATTAAAAACTTATGTGGAAAAGGTCTCTGAACTGATTATAAAGGTAAATTGAGACTTCGTCAACTAGCAGGCATAGATCCAGCAGAAATTATAGTGCCTTTCACTGCTGATAAGAAAGTTATGGGAAGACAATGAACCATGGCAAAGAGCTTGTGCTAATTTTTGGGAGAAATTAATAGTAACTATCCCAAAAGTGATAGGCTTAACCTTATAAAGAGAACTTCTTGGATTCTTCCTCGAACTGTACGTGATGCTCCAATAACTGGAGCCCACACATTTTATACCGATGCTAATAAATCAGGGAAGGCAGGTTACAAATCGGATGAATTGAGTAAGGTGGAACAAAGCCCTTATAATTCTGTCCAGAAGGCAGACTTATATGCCATTCTCATGGTGCTGAGAGATTTTAAAGAACCTCTTAATATAGTTACTGACTCGCAATATGCAGAAAGAGTTATCTTACATACTGAAACCGCTGAATTTATACCAGATGATACAGAACTGACTTCATTGTTTATCCAGGTACAAGACATGATCAGGAATAGGCTTTGCCCAATACACATAACACACATCCAATCCCATATGGGTCTGCCCGGTCCTCTAGCACAAGGTAATGCAGAGATTGATCAATTATTGATTGGAAGTGTGCTGCAGGCCTCTGAATTTCATAAAAAACACCATGTCAATAGCAAGGGTTTGAAGAAGGAATTTTCTATAACGTGGCAACAAGCTAAGGAGATTATAAAGAGATGCCCTACTTGCTCTTTATATAATCAAACACCACTACCTGCAGGGACTAACCCAAAGGGTACTCAAAAGGAATGAAATTTGGCAGATGGATGTGTTCCACTTTGCAGAATTTGGCAAGTTAAAATATGTACACCACACCATTGACACTTATTCAGGTTTTCAATGGGCAATGGCTTTAAGCTCAGAAAAAGCTGATTCAATAATCACACATTTATTAGAAGTCATAGCCATAATGGGTATACCTGCACAAATAAAGAGAGATAATGGTCCAGCCTATGTCTCTAGGAAAATGAAATGGTTTTTTGCTTATTATAATATTAAACACATTACAGGTATACCTCACAACCCTACAGGTCAAGCAGTTATTGAAAGATCAAATCGAACATAAAGGATATGTTAAAGAAGCAGAAAGGGGTGGAAAATGCCCCCAGAAATAGATTACATAATGCTTTATTAACCTTAAATTTTCTTAATGCTAATGAGAAAGGGACAATGGCAGCAGAAAGACATTGGATAATGGAAAAGTCTGCTGAATTAAATCAACCGGTTTATTTCAAGGATGTGCTGACCTCGCAATGGAAGCCAGAAGATGCGCTGCGTTGGGGAAGGGGTTTTGCTTTTGTTCCACAGGAGAAGAAAAATTGTGGATACCATCGAAATTAATAAAGGTTCGGCTTGAAGAGGAGAAACCTCTTGGAAAGGAGGAATGACAGCTCATCTACAATGATGATAATCATACAGGTGGTAAGAAAGGCATATAGGATGGGGGCAGGGTTCTATTATCTCTGCAGGACAACACTCATCTTCAAAAAATACAAGGGACCCTGGATGTTTGGATACTGACAGATGGAAACAATTTACAACCCTATAAGGATCAGCAAGAAAATTGAGTAGGTTCTGTAAGTGAAAATATTCATAACATACTTTTAGAGGCACACAAATATACTTATATTTATAAATACATGGAGCTTGTTTTGGAGTTGGACTCTGGCTCAGTCTCTAATTCCAAGCCTGTTGTTAAGAGAAAACCCAGAGCTTCTGTCTCATGTTATGAGCCATGATATGGGACAGAAGGAAAAAATAAATTACAAAACTTCTTTGCTTTCTTCATATCTATTTCTGTCTTTATCATGCCTTTCATTGAATATGTATGTATGTTTATATAAATAATGCTTAAGTTTTCCATAATAAACAATAAATTTTCCTGCAGTAATCTTTGAAGTTTCCAGGAAGAAGATGGGGCCCCACAACAACTCTAGCTGGTTACTATGACGTCATGATGCTGATAGCGCTACTACGAGACCTGTTTGGATACCAGCTGCACAGGATGGTTCCAACTTGGTTAGCTGACATGGTGCACTTCTTTTACAACATTCTGGCCAGACCTCCATGAAATACTCAGAGACTATTTGCAATTTTACCAGGTCAAATATCTGGTAATTTAACCATCATTTATTTTAACAGGATCCTCTAGAAAGAACATCACCCCCGTGACAGCTGGAAGTAACTTTAGAGGATGACATCCCCTCTCCCAGCAAAGTTTGCCCTCAAGCTTAGGGACATCAATTAGGGGTTGATTATAACTGGTATATGGTTGAGGGATGGGGGAGGAATTTTATAGACTCAATAAAAAAAAAGGGAGTGATATTTGGATGATGGGATAAAAGATTGTATTTATGAGTTATTGTTTTTAGACAATTATATTGGTTTAGATTTCTGTATATTGATAAAAAGTTAAATTATATTAAATATTGTATGCATGTATGCTTCTACCTGTTTGGAACATTGTTTATGTATTGATATATATATTTACCATACTGCAATGTCATTACTACCTCCGATTAAGATACTTATACATTGTTTATATTTGAAAGTCATCGTCCCCATTTATTGCACAGTTGTTTATTGTCTTAGTCTTTAAGTTAGATAGGTATTGAGAATTATAGATCAGTAGTAGACTAATCAGGTTCTTTAGATACATAGAGATTATATTCAGTATAGATAGATAATCTTCCACCTCTTCAAGGAGCTGTAGAAAATGGCCTTTAATATAATCTAGAGTTTCATAGTTTTGCGACAATGAGACGCACTCACTCCTGGCAACACCAATCTATTCCTGAGAGAATGTTGAGCACCAGAGACACTCCACCTGGAGCCTTTCTTGGCGGAACTGGCCTCTGGGCAAAGAAATGCCCATACCTCAACCACTGACAGAGATACCGAGTATCCGTAAATGGATAAAACAGAACTGTCATATCCTGCCAAGACAGGGTAAGATAGTTTTGAAAAGTTTCTTGCTCTTGAAAATGGTATGTCAGTTACTTTAGGCCTTAGCCAAAGTTGGTCTTTTCAACATTGCAAATGAGACTTTGGGTGATTGACCAGATAATCAGTTGTCTCTGTCATTTGTTGCACATTTTGGAAGTTTCCGATTATACTTCCTGTCCACTCAAGTAATATTGTTTCCCTTTTCAGATCTCTGATGGAGTTGAAGATTAAATAATGATAGCTACCTTCCTCACAGTTTAGCCAAGCTTAATTTCAATGTAATACTTAGACTCCTTAAAATAGAATGCTTATTAAAACTTTTGTTATGCATTCCTTGCTTAATATTGTTTATTGTTTGTAATTTTGCATTTGGTGTCTGTTCCTATTGTATATAGCTATGTTGGGTTTGGATTGATCTTGTTTAGACAGAAGGGGGAGATGATGGGGGAAGAGACACTAGCCAATCACATCAAGTTGGGGTGTGGCTACTTGGACCCCAGGTAGAAAATCGAGAGAACACAGGTATGCACTCTCTCCATGCTGTGTCCGCCAGACGGATAGGACTGCGGCGTGAGTGGCGTGAGTTCCCCCCTTTTCTTTCATTAAAAATACCTGTTCCTATTGAGCTGGCTTGGTTATTGATTTGTGCCGACTTAATACTTCATCAGTATACTGAGCCAGGCAGTGGTGGCAAACATCTTTAATCCCAGCAGTCGGGAGGCAGAGGCAGGTGGATTCCTGTGAGTTTGAGGCCAGCCTGATCTACAAAGAGAGTTCTAGGACAGCTAGGACTATACAGAGAAACCCTGTCTCAAAAATAAAATAAAGTAAAAGTACACTGAAACTGAAGTAAGGTTGTCCACAGCATTAGACTGTAGTTGGCCCCGTTCTTTCAGGTCCTCAGATCCCAGGTTCAGCAGATACAATCTGCATATGTTGAACAAGAGTTAACAATACCATTCATACATAGTATATAATCTTTAGTGTGGCACTAACAATTGCTTTAGCCAATGACTGAAGAGTCCAAGAGTAAGAATATAAAAATGTAGATTCCAGAAATAAGAATGTAGAAATGAAGAAATATAAAGTTGTAAGCCTAGGAGAATGAAAGCAGACTGTCAGCAGCCTATAGTCCATTTACAAGGCCCAAGCATCTCTCTGCAAACTGAGAGCCCTAAGATAACATCCTGGCCATGTGTAATTACACAATGGATATGAGCTGAGTTAACTTTTAGGAGGTGGATATATGTGACCTCTGGATTATGCATTATCCCTGCTATGTGAAACTTGCAGCATCAAAGGGGAGACTGCAGGGCTTCAGTAAACACCACCTAGGAATACCAGGGAAGACAACAGATTAAGTACAAACACTAGTTTAACTGAAAAACTCTGTTAATGAAAATTGTAAAGTAAGGCAATCTGCATCTGAGTTTTATGATATTGCAAAAAATTCCTTTGTTCAGACCTAATGCTTGGTGTCCCCAACTATAAGAAGGTAGATTTAGAGATCAGTTGGGGCCACAGCCTTACAAATCCATCTCTGGCTGTGGTTGGTCTCAGCTAGCTGATAAGCTTTTTGTGACCTGTGGTGATTTTTTTATTTTAAATTTTATTTTTTTCCAGGAATAAAGTTTGCTTCTGGTTTATTAGACTTGGTGGTTTGTCCCCATCTTTGTGCAACCCCTCCCACCGAACAATGATCTACTCCTGAACATTTTGATCATTTATCTTACAAAAATTCCACGCTAACTGTCCTTGTAGCTGAAACTTTGTGCACATAACTGTGTTCGCAAAACAAATTCCTGGAAGTACATTTTTGGAGTAAGCTTGCATTTTTACCTCAGTTGGTCTTGCAGATTTTGACAGCAGACATCACAACCACTGGAAGAAGCCAAAACTCATAGTGGGGTGATGCGACCTCGGAGAAAGACATCTTCTCCAGGGTTAAACTGTTCTGTACCCAGGCTCAGTGTGCTGTAAGGAAGGTGCAGTCACAGGGAGGAATAGCATCTGCTCAAAGTCATTCAAACTGGGGCACACTTGAAACCATATCTATTAATTTAAACTTTAAAAAAACCTGTGGATTAGACTAAGCTGTCTTTCACTGGCCCTTATAGCCTGCTGGCTTGCTCCTGCCTCCCAGCAACAAAAACTGCATAAAAGAATGCCTAGCGCTTTTGCTGATGCACATTCTCTCCTGAGCGGAGTGCTGCCCAGACCATCAGCAGGGGTCCTGGAATTGTCCTTTGTGCTGCTAAGTCACAATGTATCTCATCAGGCTATAACGGGGGGTGGAGAGCTGAGGCAAGTCTGATAATTAAAGAGAAAAATATACTATTTTTTGGTCAAAAATCTGAGTTCATAGAGATATTTTTCTTTTTCTTTTTTTAAAGATTTATTTATTAAGCATACAATGTACTGCTGGCAAGGAAAGCACCAGGTCTCATTACAGATGGCTGTGAGCCACCATGTGGTTGCTGGGAATTGAACTCGGGACCTCTACAAGAGCAGCCAGTGCTTTTACCCTCTGAGCCATCTCTCCAGCCCCGGGTTCATAGGGATATTTTTCTTCTCAGTTTCTAGATGATGGAATAGAAACTCCAAGAAAACGAAGTGATCTCCCCCTGATAAAGATGATAAGCCCAGAGATAAGAGTCAGTAGAGGTGTGTACCCTGGTAAACACTGTGTTCTTTCATTTGGTTTTGCCACTGTCATGAGACAAGGTCTTACTGTGTAGTCCAGGGTGGCCTTGAACTAAAACGCAACCTCTAACTGCTGTGCCTAAGCATTAATGAGTATCCACACCTTGTAACATCCTGTTCTGTTTAACTTGGAAGGAACAGGTGCTGCTTATGAACAGGCTGATTTACATTCTTGAGGAAAAACCGGAAATAACTACAAAATCCCATTTATTTGATTTGAGTAAAGTAAATATTGACACCAGGCCTTACATTTAATAGCATTAGCCTGGCAAGGGAGTCACATTTTAACAATAATGATATTAAAAGAAGAAAAGGTACAACAGTAAATTAAGTAAAACTCGGGAGGAAACTGCTCTTGTTTCTTTTAAACCCTGACAAACATCTAACATATGTTTAACACAAGTCACGTCAAGCAAAGGTTAGGGACACCCGAATGGCAGAGCCAGCACTAAGACTCCAATTATATACAACTCAAACATGCATAGGGAGATTAAAGTTATTTTATTAAATCATGCACATCACGTGTGTTAGTGCAAATAGTTTAATCTGTACTCCAGAAATTCTATTGTACGTTTTATCTTTACAAAATAGATTTCAAACAATTATTTACTTTAAAAAAGGTAATTTTGAAGTTAAGCATTTCAGAACAGTATTTGCAATAACTATATACAAGAGGTACTGGGTACCACTGGCATATTAGCATTCTGTGGTAGAGTGGCTTCCTGCAACAGAGAATGGTAAAATGAACTATATGACAGTATTTTCTACAAGTCATTTGTGGCTAAGTCCTCCATAAATCTAGTGATTCTCCCGGCAACAACCCCAAATAGCTTTAAATACAACTTTGAAAGTAAAAACAATGACCGCCAAACATCATGAGGCAAATTATATCCTAGCCAGATATCTCAGTATCTGGCTAGATCTGGGTATTCTCATAGAACATTCAAGCCAATTCACCAACGTTCCCTCCTAGTCTGACTGAAGAAAATTGAACTATGTGATGCTTTAGGATACTGACATCACTATGGTGCTGCACAAAACCATAGCTAAACTTTAACCTCTGTGTTTTAAATGTATAATGTCAAGCAGTGCTTAGGTGTGTCACTGTGCATGAAACACTACCAATCTTGGGAATAGTGCTACTAATTAACAGGCTGTCCCAATTAAAAATAAGAAAAAATAACCATTTGTATATCCAAGCAAGAAATCTTGGTAGGTAACATCAGTTCACCTTGAATGTGAATTAGCGCCACATCATAACCAAATTAAATCAATAAAAGCTTATCTAAACAAATATAATTCTTCCTTCAATTAAACATGCATGGAGGAACAGATGACAGAAAAAAAATCATGCTTTCTAAACTGCTGTATATGAGAAGGTAACTTGGCGTTTAAAGAAAACATTTCTTAAATACATGAGGTTTAGTAAGTTACACTCCAATTTACTCAACAGTTTGGCTGATTGCACTGAAATTATGCAATTGTGTTTTTGCTCCCAGAAATATTTCAGTTTGCTCAAGAAAATACAAACTCTTATGGAAAGTTTTTCAAAGCTGATGTCCTTCACATCTTCAAGTCACATTAAGGCTGAACAAACATGTATGTATTCCCCAAATTATCATTATAACAGAATATTTTCCAAATGTGTTTTTCCTTTAAAAAAAAATCCACACAAATAATTGTCTAAGTCTTGTTCCCAATAGCTCAGTGGTTTTATAACAAGTAAAAATGGCGTACATATGTAAAAAAAATATATATATGTGTGTATGTGTATATATATTCAAACTGATAGGCACTGAGCACACAGGGCCTCTCTTCCCATGTATGTATTGGTTGTTCGGTTTGAGTAGTTATTGAATCAGAAAAATGAATTATGTGGCCATCAGAATTCAGAGTAAAATATTTATAAATTTATGGTATAAATAATTTGGTGAACTAAGAGACCTACTTTAGGCCACCATAATATTCAGAATCTCAACATACTAATTTAAAAATTATATGAAACACCGAATAAATTCACAACTTTATATCCTCTCTATAGACAGATATATTTTCATATAAGTTAAAGCAATGACCCTATAGCTGTATTCTTGCACTTCGCTGTTTTAAGAGGTAAAAAGGAAGAAAATGGTTCTGCTTGTCCCCAGCATGAGTGTGATGCCAGCTTCTAGAAGGAGGATGGTGTACAGACTCAAGACACTGTCACGGAGAAGCTCTGGCCAGACCTGGCACATACAGCACGATGGCTGTCACCGCAACCAGGGCCGCCAACATGGGCATCCAGGGCCAGGGTTTCTGTGTGGAAAGAAACCAAGAGTCAATATTGCATTCTCCCGTCTCCTTTCATACTATTTAACCCCTGGATGAACTGAGTCCCACATACTTAAAAGACCACCGGAAAACTCTGCACTTGCATGGTAAAGGCTACATGTAGAAAGAAAGGAAAATGAGGGAGAACCATTCTAGCAGGACCATTGTGTGGAAGCCTGAACACCCCAGGAAAGTCCTGGACAATTTTCAACTTTGTTACAGTTGAAACTTAGTAGTTACACCTCAAATTCTAGAATGCACCTGCTGCATTTACTGTGCACCTGCAGTACACTTCTGCTGAAAAGTTTGTTTTTATGAAAACCAGAGTTCTAAGATGGGGTAGAAAGAAAATGATGCAGGCTTGATCCTGGAACTTGAAACCAAAGAAGACACGAATCAGCTGAGGTTCCAAGGACAGGGGCACTGAGGCCCTGCCACAGGTTACTCTGATAAGCATGCTTGATTACCAGTTAAAGGCGAGGCACAGATGGGCTTCCCAGTCAGCTTTCAGAGGATTTATAAAATCCACTTACTTTGGTTGCTACCTTTAGTCCTACTGATATTCTGATAGTATTCTTGAAAAATACTCTTAATTTGCAGATCAAAGCTCAAAAAGGCTTGTTATAGAGTTTACTTATATTATACAAGTAAATTCTCATTGGTGTTGAAATTGTGAGCCAATGGTTCATTACACTAATCTCCCTTTTTTCATCTTCACAGCAAAAAGGCAAAGGATTAAAGGAAAGAAAAGAAGGGTAGGTAATACAGCTGGCTGAAAATTTCAAAGATGCAAACTCTTCATTTCTCATTCAAATCCGATTGAACACATGACTGGGATATAGGTGGTGATATTGCAGAAATTCACTGCTTACTCCAGTTCGCTAGAGATAAAGACTCGGTTAAAGGAAGCATTTCAACAACAGGTTAGCATGGGGTCAATTCATGGTTAGTACTACTACAAAAGAAACAAGACACAATGTTATGTGATTAGTTGATTGTTCATTAGTATGACACAGATACATAGCAAACTAAATGAAGGGTTTGCGTCAGGTAACAAAATACTTTTGTGGTTTTGCCATGCACTCTACTACAAATATGGCACAAACGGGTGACAGGGACGAACAGACAAGACTCAACAGTAGTGCTTGTACCTTTCTCTACCACAATGGACCGAAACACCAAAACAGGAAAGCCAGGAATAGGCCGATGAATACGGCTGGGACAGGTTGTAATATGGAGGGCTGAAGAAGGGAAGGGATATTAAAATCATTTTATGTTATGTAAAAAAATCAGATAAGATGATTTAGACCCCAGGGGGTGGTTGGAAAAGGAGAGGAAGACTGAAGTAACAGAAGTACACCACTCAGGTTTGCACCAATTTAAACATCTTAAAGACATCTAACACAATCCAGAATGATGGGTTGTGATACATATGCTAAGAAACTACTACTTTAAAAGGAACGGTTGGAGGTAACAGTCAATGCACGTGTCCACAAATATTCTAATGAAACGTGATAGTCTCAGACAGAGCAATGACAACAGTTTATCAAGCAATGCTCTGTTTGACAATATAGTATTTTTGTTTCACATATGAAGTCCACTAATTGACAGATATGTTCCCCATGGCAATGGATAGGGTTTATTTTGTTCTTCCATTGAAATCCATTTTCCTTCCAACCAAAATTCTTTCACTTTTGAGATGGTATTCCTTTAAAGCTGAAAAATACATGTTTTGTGATAATGTGAACTTGATGGGGCAAGAGACATGGCACATGTCTGATAAACAGGCAGCCAAAGCTCACAACTTTCCTTGATCCTAAACGTATCTGATTTTTTTTAAAGGGGAAAGGAATTACTTGGATATATAAGCCTATATAATGAAAAAGGTAAATTCATTCTGAAGGCGAATAGTTTTATACAACTATAAACAGTAACAGCACAGGAAGGGTCATTCTGATCATGCAAGATGTCTTTGTAGGTTAATTTAGCAAGAAGTGGACTGAAACTCTACAGTCAGGTATGAATTAACACAAAAGACAAGGTATCAAATCATTATGATCTGATTTTAGAAGACTTCTATATTCTATGCATTAAAAAATAAATGCAATCCACTTCTGTTTAGCATAAACCCTTCGATTTCTAAGGGGCTCCTACCTAACCAGCAATCCTTTGTTGTCTAAAACCTGTAACTTTAGTAAGCAAAGGACAGTTGGACACAACTCATGAGCATTCTGTGAAAACTACATAACTGGATGGCCATGCAACGAAACTCGTCTGCACTTGTGCTGCAAGTCAGGCAGCACAGGAAGCATGTGGCTCACGTGCACTGCAGTGTCCAGCTGTGAGAATTGGAGTGAGCCTCAGAGCACAGCCAACCACGCTGAACATCCGTCAGTTAGGGCCCACAAAGGCAACGGTCACCACAACAAACAACAGGACATTTATTTAGTATAACTTCACCTTAAAGATCTTTCTTCCCAAGGAAGAAACAAATGTTATTAAGCTAAATTGACAGCTGAATGCTTTTCCCATCTCTGTGCCTGCCAGCCCCCATCTCTCTCTCAAACACACATTAGAGAGTTCTACATCAATTTATCAATTACTGATAGATAGATGCCGAATAAACAGAAAGCTTTTAGGAATGGACATTATTAGTAGAAAAATGAAAACTATTCTAAAGCTCTGCTTTCTGAGACAACCTAAGGCTAAGGCCCAGCGTGTACCATGTCTCCTAGATGGTCTTGGGTGGCACAGACTTCATTTCCCACTAGGATAGAAACAAGTCGGGTGATAGTGACAACTTCAGACCCATCTGGGTAAACCAGATGGTTCTTCTAAGTTGTTTCACTGATACTTGTTTTCCACCAAGCAGGAATCAAGCTCTTCTGCGGGTTTAAGTTAAAGGGGTAAATTCTTACTTAAAAAGAAAGGAAACCCGTGACACAATAGTTCTATCACAGATGTCCATAATGAGAAGCTGACTTCTTCTGTACCCAGGCTGTCAGTTTCCCAGATCATAGTGAAGTCTTCTGACAAACATGGTCAGCCTCTGACACTCCTCTCGATGGAAGCTGAGCTGAGGTGGCAAACACTTACATTATTTCCTTTCTCTCGCAGCAGCTTCAGGTTGTCTTTACACTGTTTGAGTTCATCTGTGATTGATTGCTTTTCCTGTTCAGTCATTTCAAACTTCAACTTCAGTTCTGAGAGGACAGTCTGTGTCTTTTCATACTAAAGGTAAAGAAAAAAAGAGTGTGCAGGCTTGACTTAAAATGGGTATGGACTATAGTTCTAGTCAGGTATACACCAGGCCCTGTTTAATAACTTTGAACACAAAAGTCAAGCCCTTCTGTGTCAAGAAGGTAAGTCCCTGGTACTCATAGTAAGAAATCTTTAATGCTGGCTTAACTCTATGTAATGATTTTCTTGCCCTGGTGTTAAAATCAAAGAATAGAACATACCGTGCTGTCACCTGTTTATAATATAAAAGGTCACTTCTTCCATCAAGTGAGAAGAGGGAAAGCTGAAAATTTTTCCTTTGAGCAGAAGACAAACAGGTAGAGACAAATCCTAATTAAATGGCAGTGTTAGGTCTAAATGTATTTTCCGGTAATTAAAAGGAAGCCACATAAGCCGAGTTATTTACTCCTGAAATAAAAACCACCAACTTTCACTAGGTCTTCTGTTACTCAGCACTGGTAGACATCATCAGTCACTATCAGTAACTGTTCTAGACAAATAGAGCAGAGAAAGGCATCTGATATACTCACCACAAAGACTGGGGCATCTGACACTTAAAGCCCATCAGTACCAATTCAAACGACTTTTCAAAATCTGTTTCTGACACAAAAGTTTCCATAAAGGAACCAGCCATTCTACTCTTGAAAATTGTATATATATGTGCACGTTGTTATATATAGACATAATAGGAATATATATAAGCAACATGACTTTCATACAAATCCCTTGAAGACGGGCAAACCAATGTGATACATAGTGTGGCTTGATTTTTCAGTGTTCCCAAGAAGCTGGAATTCTAGACAGGTTCCATTTCTAGATGCTGTAGCTTACTGAAGACTAGGGTCCCCAAGGGACACTGTTCTGCTGTTACACGCCTCTGTCTCCACTGCTGCCATCCATTCTGCTATCTCTGCGTGCCCGTCTCTACTCAGAGATTCTGCCATCTCTGCGTGCCCCGTCTCTACTCAGAGATTCTGCCATCTCTGCGTGCCCCGTCTCTACTCAGAGACTCTGCCATCTCTGCGTGCCCCTGTCTCTACTCAGAGACTCTGCCATCTCTTCGTGCCCCGTCTCTACTCAGAGACTCTGCCATCTCTGCGTGCCCCGTCTCTACTCAGAGATTCTGCCATCTCTGCGTGCCCCGTCTCTACTCAGAGACTCTGCCATCTCTGCGTGCCCCTGTCTCTACTCAGAGA
>PVIU01033096.1:0-12830 GCA_004026605.1 Ondatra zibethicus | reverse complement strand
ACACACACCACACACACCACACACATACCACACACACCATGCACACCACACACATCACACACACACACCACACACATACCACACACACCATGCACACCACACACACACATACACACACACCACACACATCACACACATCACGTAATAATGCTAAAGTATTTACTGACATGTTAACAAAGGAGGTCTTGATAGAGGAACAGTGAAAGTAAGTGAGGAGAAATTTTATTTTCTTAATTTGTGTTTCTGCATGTCATAGCAACACATTTGTAATTGTATATGGACCACATACTGTTGTCATAATAAGAAAATTATGATTATTTAATTCAGGAAGGTTTTAGGCAGGAACATAAAGAGACAATTGACAAGAGATCTCTTCTAAAGAAAAAGATCCAAGGGGCACTGGAGGACAGGGCATGTAGCTCAGAGTAGAACACTTGCCTAATTCGTATGAGGGCCCAGGTCACAGCACCTCACACAACAGCGAGTTGGATACTTAACACAATTAACGCATCTCCACTCTGCCCTTGAACCTCACTGGCCTGGGCAAGGACGGAAGTGGAGCAGATACAACAAGAGAAGCTGGTGCTAGGGCTCGGGTAAGCCTAGGGCTGGAGGGGCCCTGACCTAAGCTGAGCTGGTCACGAGAGCCTTCCGGAGCAGACTCAAGAGCTTCTTAAAGTGTGAGCAGTTGGTCCACAGACAGAGACAAGCAGGAAGGGCATGCCAGACAGACAGACAGTACGTGCAAAGGCCCGGAGGCAGCTTCCTCCATCAGGCCTCATCCCCTCCTTGAAAAGAATCTAAGAACAGATTGCTATGGAGAAAAAGTTGATGCTTCTGGGAATGGATTTGAATGCTTCATTTAAAATAGTCCCCTTTGCTTACCCCTCCTTTACCCTAAACAACAACAACAACAACAAAATGCTCGGACCTACCAACGAGGCCTCTCCCTGGAGCGGTGGCCTGCTAATGCTAAGACATTGAGTCAAACTGAAGAAGAAAGACTTCCTGAGGGCCGTTCACGCATCCCCACTTGTCCACAGGGGAAGGAGCATGCCCTGGCGTGTGGGTAAGATACGGGCACTGGAATCTACATGGTGCCAGCAGTCACGGCACCTCCTACCCTTGGGTTCTCCAGCAGTGGAGCAGCAAGACACCTAGACCACCTCTCAATGTATGGTCTGGTTACAGTGTAATTGTGAGGGTCCTCAGTGCTGGAAAAGAACCTGTCCCCTATTTCATGGGTAGAAAAGAGGATGGGGTGCAGGGAGGTGGATGTGAGAAGTCCGTATGCAGCATTCCTTATGACTTTCGGCCATTTTTAAAGTGTTGACCTTTGGAGTCAAGGATTCAGATTCTGTAGCCTGATGCTCCGACTTCCCGTGTGCTCCTCTGTTTCTAGCCCCAGGCTGTGTGTCCCTGTGCCCATCTGGAATGAGCCACCATTAAATACTGAAGGCAGTCATGTCCTCCTTACCTGGAATTGTTCCCACTGAGTTCCACAGAAAGATGCCTCAGGACAGGAAGCAAATAGGAAATGGGGGACCACTAGTCTGAATTGCCATGGCAACAGACAGACTAGAAAATGGGTTCCTGGGCTCTCTGCCTGTTCCTCATCAATACATGGGTACTATCCAAGCTCCTAGCTGTGACCTTGTGACGAGGGGGAGAACCCAGGGGGAGAGGGAGGGTGTCTCAGGATAGGCAGTAACTTGAAGAAAAAAGTTCATGTCATGTATGCCTAGGTTTGTAGATCAAGATCATATGCTGTTTTTGGAGGCTGCTCGTTCATTCCAGGCTGTCCAGACCCAAAATAATCACTCAGAAACTATATTATTTACAATACTATTTGGCCAATAGCTTGAGCATATTTCTAGCTAGCTCTTACATCTTAAATTAACCCATTTCTATTATTTTTTATTTTACTACGAGGCTCGTGGCCTACCGGCAAGGTTCCAGCTGGCAACTCACATCTTTCTCCTCTGGCAGCTCCATGGCGTCTCTCTGACTCCGCCTACTCTCTCTATATATCTCTTTCAGCCTGGCTTTACTCTGTTAAGCCATTGGCTGGAAGTAACTTCTTTATTAATCAGTGTCAATAAAACATAGTCCAGCATACATCACCTCCACATCACCTCTCCTTTTCAGTCTAAATAAAAAGGAAAGTTTTAACTTTACTATAGCAAGATTACATATAACAAAACAGGTATCAAACAAGAATTACAGTTATAATATTTATATCTGGGGGCTGGTGAGATGGCTCAGTGGTTAAAAGCACTGACTGCTCTTCCAGAGAACCCGGGTTCAATTCCCAGCACCCACATGGCAGCTCACTACTGTCTGAAGATCCAGTTGCAGGGGATCTGACACCTTCACACCAATGCACATAAAATAAAGTTAAATAAACCATAAAATATATATATAAATAATATTTATATCTATCTTTTATCATAACTAAGGAAAACTATAACTATTTTTCAACTCCATCAAAGACTCCAGAAGGATATAATATTACCTAAGTATTCATTTTGCCCACATGCTCCTCTCTGTCTGGAATGTCCTCACCCACTCCAGGGCACACACACACACACACACACACACACACACACACACACACACACACCCTGCCTGTATCACCTCCACTCATTCAATTCTATTAACCCCATTTCCATAAGATTTCTTCCAGAAGCTCGCCCTGGCAGGCTCCACTCCATCAGGCTGAGTTCATCTGTCATCATCCAATATTCTGCTCCTCAAGGGCCATATCTAATTTGCTACTGAGACTCTGGTGTGCAAAGAGTATGTGGCTCTCAGCAGACACCACACAAACATCCCCTTCACTTACATAGATGACTACCCCATGGGTGAGGACGGCAGAGATAGGGATGGGAGTTCCAAAAAGGGCTTCAGTCTCACTGTCACAGAAACTGACTTCAGGCCTTGTGATGTGGAAGGCAGCCTCTACCACCTGCCTCTGTCCTGTTTCTCCCTCCCCTCCAGAAGGGTTCTGGGGAAGAAAAGCAGGCAGAAGCATGGAGGCATGCTAGCTGGGCCCAAGGGAAGACTTTTCTGAGTCTAAAAAGTCTTTACAGACAGGAGACAGAGGTTAGGGCCCCTCATGGTGACTGAGAAGTATGACATTGCAATGCGGCTTCATTTCACCTGTGGGTCTGGCTCCCGATTCCACAGAGGCTTCTCTGATGGGGCCGTATGGAGCACAGCTTTATAAGCATTCTAGCCTGCAGAACCCCTTACAGATCGCTCCTGCCTCTTAGTGCACAGATCCTGCATCCAGAAAGGGATGACCCCGTGTTAGCTCTCATTCAATAAGCATCCCAGTGTCCACAGCCCTTGGTCAATCGTTCTTGGTCAGCATAAGACAAACACCCCTGGAATCTTGGAAGGAAAGCGGCACCAGGAATCCTGGGGACATCGAAGTGTCAGGACAGTGTTTACACACCTGCCTCTATATCTGCAGTCAACGCTAGAACTCTTCAATGGTAGTCGCTCCTCGTCTACAGTTCAACCGCTCTGCTCTCAGTTGCCCATAGTAAACACAAATTCAAAACAGCACTCAATGTTCTGAGGTGAGCTGCCTCCCAGTCCTGCCCAGGACTCGTGCAGACAGGTTCCATTCCCTGGACCATAGCTGAACATATAGCCTGACCAGATAGTGCTTCTTGAATCTGCTGAGTCCTTCCTAAGTCTTTGTACATCTAGCAGCGGGAAGAAATTTCAAATGTAAACCAGATTACACAATTCTTACATCTGCAATCTTTCCCAAATTCTTGTACTCAACCAGAAGCTCCCAGGGCCTGTGAAGCCTGTACTCTTTGTATTAACACCTAATCTAGATATAGCTGCTCTGGAGTCACCTTTCATGACCACGTCAGCAGCCTCATGTCCCTCACATTCACCTCATGTCACTGGGTCTTTCAACCTGCTCTATTAGAAGAGGGAAGGCAGGGACAGGGAGGTCTCATCCACACACTCTGCCCAGCACCTGGCCCCATAGGTGCTCGATCAGTCTTTGGAAAAGACGCTCGTGGGGTTTATAGCATGGGCTGGAGGGCTGCACTCAGAGGCCGGAGTCAAGAGACAGGAGTAGGCAAAGGAAGCGGCAGTCGCTTCTGGTGGATGTGGCAGAAGAAGGTTGCCCTCCTCTGCATTTGTGGCTCCACACGCATGGGATCAGCCAACTGTAGGCTGGGACCATTGAGAAGAAAATCATATCTCTACTGGACATTTGAAGATTCCTCCCCCTTTTTATTTTATCAAGTTACTCCCTAAAAACTGCAGTCTGGCAACTGTTGCAAAGCATCTGCATTGTATTAGGGATGCTCTACAAAGATAAGCCGACGTTCAGGAGGATGGATGTAGGCCATACACAAATTGTTCTCTGTTTGTAAAAGGGATGTGAGTAGCTAGGGTTTGGGCATCTTCCAGAGTCCTGGAATAATTCCCCCACACAGACTGAGGCGTGAGGGTTCTCTGACCTGTGTGGTTTACCAACCACAGAAGTCATTTCTTACAGCTGTGGGGTTAGGAAATCCAGGACTGAGGGGCCTGCAGACCCCTTGCTGTGCCTCACATGCTAGAGGGCATGGGAACTCTCTCTTGAACCTCTTTAATAAAGCATTGATCCCATCCTCGAAGGTCCCATCTTCACAGCAGAAGCAGCCTACAAAGGCCCCATGGTATAATATTCTCTTCCTTGGCGGCGCTGAATTTCTGCATGTGAGCGGGTGGCGGCGGGGAGGATACAGATACTCAGGTAAGAGCCAGGAATTTGTGCTTTGAGACAGAGATAACATAATGCGCTGGGAGGACTAGATGGGGAAAGGAATCAAATATGAGCCTTAAATGTTCAACCTGAGACCCGAGGAGGTGGTCATGCCAGTAGCCTGGAGGTGGCAGAGAGACTTGAGATGCCCATGAGATGTCTACTATTACTGTGGGTCTGGAGTCAGGAAGAAAGTTTCAGAGGCAAAATATAGAGATGAGGGCACTGCCATATGGGAGTTATTTAGAAATTACGGATTGTGTGAAGTCAAAGGCAAGGGTCAGCAGAGAGAAGGGAGCCTCAGGATCAAGAGATGAAGCAGACCACGCAGCATCCATGAGTCAAGAGAGAATGGCCTCTCAGGGACAGAGAAGCCTCTAGAAAAGATGCCTTTGCTGAGGGAGTCTGGACTGTGACACCAGCAAGGACAAGGGCTCTAGGGAGTAACCCAAGGGCCAACTGATGTCTAAATGCCCCGCAGAGTGGCTGGGGGAGCTAAGATAAAAACAGACATTCTCTCTCCCAGGTTGCTAAAAGGAGATTGGAGAGACGGGTCGTGGCTGGAGTCGTACAGTGTTCGGAGGCTCTCTGTGTGAGTGGCTGGTTGACTTATGGACAGGAGAAACTGGTGTTTGAGGTAAGGAGAGTCAACACAGTGACTTTCTGTGTAGTGTCAGGTAGTTAAGACACATGGCTCCTCCTGATAAATGCACACAGAACCCTAAAAACAAAGACAGCCAGGAATCACTCCCATCCCCAAATTCTGGTCATGGGCACTCTCAAAGTGTCCCCAACAACTAATGCTCCAGTATAGAAGCCAATAAGCTTTGAGAGGCAAGGGTCAGCAGACATTATTTTGACATTTTTCTTGACATTTAGAACCAGTATAGAGTGATGGGTTTCGTGTGACATCTTTACCTACGGTGAACCCACAAGTATTATACAGTAAATGTACAGCTGACATATCTATTGGACTAACCCACAGCAAGTGTATACATACATGTCCACATGGAGTGACAGGTTTTTGCAGAGCTACGGGAACACCTGTCTTTTGGCTAAGTCACTGTCGATTCTGCAGAAATCTTGTGAAATCATGGCATTTCTCCATTCTATAATACCGATAGCAGTGTATAAACCTGACTTTTCCTGTAAGGGCAACCGGATACCTTCCCCACAGAGTGAAGCCCTGGTGTGAAAGGTTCCACTCAGTCAAACCTTTGTTCTCATAGCCAAACAAAACTAGGCCCCCACAACTTTCTTTATTGACAGGACTCCCTAATAAGAAAGGAACCCAAAACAGGAGGTGGTATGTCTGCTCGAACAGCAGACTCAGGAAGGTGTGATCTCCTGGTCTGCTCTAAACAAATTACTAATATTCTGTATTTACCCTTTGCCTTGGTTTCAGCTAACATACAATCATAGCCCAGGAAATTAATTGTTTATACAGGAAAACTGTTTATACAGGAAAAAGGCCTGAGTCGCTAAAAATTTCACCTGGGTACCCTGCTGGAGTCAGAAGCAGGGTTCCCAGAAGAGATGCCTTTTAACTCAACCAGCCGGACGCTAATGCAAATCAAGCCACCAACACAGTGTTGGTGGCAAATATAGGCAAATACGGGGAACCAATACTGTGTTCCCAGTCACCTGGGAATGTCACCGCCACGCCCCCTCTGCGACATACGCGTGAGAACTCTGGCTTTAACTGTGAAGAGAATTCTATTCTGGTTTGCATAGTGGCGAAACTAATTTACATTTTCACAGGCCATATATAAGCTGCATCTTGGCCCTGCAGCCTCACCCGTATTGTTTGTTTTCTTGATGGTGACCACTCTGAGGCATGGGAGATGGGCTTCCGATGTAGTTTGGTCTGCATTTCCTTCATTGCTGAAGATGCTGAATTTTTTCTTCATGTTTTTATTTGCCATCTATATCTCTTCCTCTTCCTCCCCCCTTTTTTAAACAAGGTTTCTCTATATAGCCCTGGCTATCCTGGAACTGACTATGTAGACCAGGCTAGCATCAAATTCAAGGGATCCTCTTGTCTCAGCCTTTCAAGTGCTGGGATTAAAGGCATGTGCCACCACACCTGGCTATATTTCTTCTTTTTAAAGTGTTTCTTCAGTTTATTTACCCATTTATTGGTTATATATGTTATCTGTTCTTTTGTGTTTTATTTCTATATGTATTTTAGATATTAGTCTGCTGCCAGATAAATAGCTAGAAAAGATTTTCCTCTAAAATAGCTAGAGGAAGACTGGCTCTTCCCTCTGGGCAATGTTTCTTGTGCTGGACGAAAGCTTTTAATTTAATGTGACCTCATTTGTCAATCTCCATTTCTCTCTGGCCAGCTGGACAGGGTCATTGCTGTGACTGTGCCGTGCGGAGTTTTTCTACTAGTTTAAAATTTTCAGGTCTTCTATTAAGGTTTTTGAGCCACTTTGAATTGTTCTTTATAGAAAGCAAGAAGGAGGATCCTGGTTTTTCTACATGTGGAGATCCAGGTTTCCCACATCACCTGCTAAAGGATTTTTTTTTCCTATAATGTGTGTTTTGGGCAACTTTAAAAAAGAAAAGACAATTTTAGCCATGTGGGTTTATTTGTGCAGGCTCTGCTCTACTTCACGGATCTGTGTGTCTAGTTTTCTGCCCTCCTGTGTTGTCTTTGTTACCATAGCTCTGCAGTGTGATTTGAAATCAAGTATTTTGACACATACAACATCGCACCCCCACCCCCAGATCATGTTGACTGATTTGGGTCTTTTATGCCTTCCATTTGTATTTTGGAATTATTTTTCTAGTTCTGTGAGCAATTTCTTCATAATTTTGATGGAGATTACAGTGAATCTGCTGATGCCTTTAATTTTTTGAAACCTATTTTAGACAGGGTTACATGTGTTCATTTTCATGCGATTACATAATGCACTTCCGCCTACCCCCATTCCCCACTACTCTCCTTTTCAGAAACCTGTCCCCTCCCATGTTATCCATACATATATCGTCCTATGTATCTGTGAACTCTAGGACCCACAAACAAGAGAAAACAGACAATATCTGTCTTGCTGAATCTGACTCAGTTCACTCATTATGACTCTCTCCAGTTGTATCCATTGTCCTGCAAATGATACAAATCCACTCTTCTTTTCGTCTGAAGACATGTCATTATGAAACTGGGGATGCCTTAGCTGGCAAAGTGTTTGCTTCACAAGCATTATGGCCTGAGTTTGGATCCCCAGCCCCCACAAAAACACTGGATATGGTGGCACATGTCTGTAATCCCAGCTCTGAGAAGGTAGAGACCAGAGGATACCTGGAGCTAGCAGGCCAGTCTACTCAAATAGATAGGCTCTAGGTTCGGTGATATACCCCATCTGAAACATAAGATAAAGACTGATCAAGAAAGACTTATAACATGAGACTCTTATTTCTACACACACATGCATATGTGTGTGCACTTGTGCGCGCACACAAATACACACACAAAAGATTCTATTATGTGTATACAACACTTTATCCATTTCTCTGTTGTTGGACATCTAGGTTCCTTCTATAAATGATTTGTTCTAAATAATGCAGCATCAACACCGATGTCTCTGTGAAGCGTTAATCCATTAATCGGTGTATTAATTTAACCTATCTCCATTAATCTGTGTCCTTTGGAGTGGCATAGTTAGGTCATGGAGTAAGTCTGTTTGTAGGTTCTTGAGTTACCCCTGTGCTGACTTCCTAATGGATGAACTGGTTTCTGTTCTCACCAGCAATGTATGAAGGTTCTCATGAGATGTCAAAGGTGGCAGATTCTGAGGACAGGGACCCTGTATGTGCAACAGAAGAGCGGCATCTGCTAAAGTGGAAAGAACCTGAAGATCATGGAGAAGAGACCAAAAGAGAGGCAGCATTTTGTAAAACCAGCTCAGATAAGAGAGAACTATCTTCCATTCCAAGAGACAGAGGATGCCATGTCTCCAAGACAGCCCTCAGAAAGCTAGGGCTCAAATGGACTTCTCAAAGGATTTACTTGGAGAAGGTGGGTTGCTAGATGCTTGTCTGTGAGAGCAGAAGGCTCAGGGGAGAGCCTGGGGATAAGCCAGGATTGAAGATGAGTATATGGAGATGTGAATTATGGGTAAGAGTGGGTGACAGCATATGGTGGGGATGGGAGTTAGTTAATATTGTTGTGGGTGTGTAAATGGAGGGTGAGTATGTGTGAGTGTGACAGAAAGTAGATAAGTCAGTCCTTTCAGCAAAGAGTGTATAAGTGACAGAGTACACACTCATAAGTGTGTGTAGCAGGAGGTGGCTGCTTGTTGGTTCCCGGCTGCTTGGCAGCTCAGACCTGAAATAACCACACAGAAACTGTATTGATTAAACCACTGCTTGGCCCATTAGCTCTAGCTTCTTATTGACTAACTCATACATATTAATTTAACCTATCTCCATTAATCTGTGTATCGCCGTGTGGCAGTGGCTTACCAGCAAAGTTTCAGCATGTCTGACTCTGGTGGCGGCTCCATGGCTTCTCTCTGACCCTGCCTCCTTTCTCCCAGAATTCACCTTAGTTTTCCCCACCTAGCTCTGTTCTTTTGCCCTATCACGGGCCAAGACAGTTTCTTTATTCATTAACCAGTGGTAATGACGGCATACAGAGGGAAATCCCACATCACAGTCTCACGTTGGGTGCCAGTTGAAGGCAGAAGTCACAAAATAACCCCACACTATTTCAGAATTACGTATAATAAAGGGTTATTTATTTAGGGGAAACTTACAGATCACTGTCCTAGATAATAATCCTCTGCACAAATGGGAAACAGGAACAGAGTCTAGCAGCCAGATGCGAGAGCCGGAAGCAAGAGACCAAGTGCATGCTTTACAGCTACATTTACAGTATAAGGGACCATGCCCAAGTGGGCTGGTATCTTAAATGCTATTGGCTGAAGGAGTGGAATGTGCTCCCACAGCAAGTGTGGAGCATGTATATATGGGTTTTCATACAATACACTGTGTGTGTGTGTGTTTGTGTATGTGAGAGAGAATGGTGTCATTTAAGTGAGCAGAGCATGTGTAAGAGCTACTCACACTAGGAGTTGGTTTGGAGTATGTCTATATGTGATTGAGTGAGAATGGGATGTCTATGTGTGTGTGAGTAGAGTGTGACTATGGTGTGTGTTTCTGTACTTGGGGCACAAGTGAGGAGTGTGTGACTGAGTGTGTAAGTCAGTTGGTGTGTATATGTGTGTAACTGAGGGGAGGGGACATGTGTGACGAATTTTTATAGGCAAGAGCATGAAGAGAGAGAGAGAACAGGACAGGTCAATTGAGTTTCCAGCACAGAGCATCATGCTGAGCATCTGGAAGACTCTGGAAGATGGTACAGCTAAGAGGTGAGATGAGATTCCCCAGGTGTGAAATGATTACTTATATTGCTCTATTATTAAATAAAATTTGGGAGTCAGATATTGGGGTAAAACCCTGAGAGATACAAAGAGGGATGGAGGAACAAGCAGCTGATCTAACATCTCTACACTTCCAGATTGAAAAGCCTGGGCATCTTTGTAAGCCCCTCCTTACTACTTCTTGTGCCCTCCTATCTTGGTCCTCTAAAACCTCTATGGCTAATTCTGGCCAGCTGAACATTGATTCTGCCCTCTGATTCAAGATTTAACTTTACTGGCAGTCTCAGATTGTCGGTGTGAACAAATCTCCCACATTTCTCCCTTTTTATCTAAATAAAAAGGAAAGTTTTAAACTCTAACACAGTAATAATATATACAATAAGAAAAATTATCAGGTACTATCTAAAAAGGGGATGTTTCAAACTTAACAAATTAAAACTATGTACAATAAGAACAATTATCAAGTAATAATTATATAAACAATGTCCAGTCTATTTGCATTTGGCAAATTCAGAGAAAACACTCCATTACCAATCCTATATTGGTGAGTCCAAAGTCTTGTACAGAATTTATTTTCTATCATAACTTGTACTACCATCCTAAAAATATCTCTTTAGACCTTAAAACATTTTTTAGATAAACAACTTAATCTTTTATGTTTCTCAGCTTTATAAACTTTATGTCTCTTCTGTGAGTTTTTCTTTTTCTTTTCTTGTTTTTTTTGAGATAGAGTTTCTCTGTGTAACAGTCCTAGCTGTCCTGGAACTTGCTTTGTAGGCCAGGCTGACCTCAAATTCACAGAGATCCACCTGCCTCAGCCTTCTAAGTGCTGGGATTAAAGGTGTGCACCACTACCACCTGAGCAAGTTTGTGTGTGTGTGTGTGTGTGTGAATTTGGTTACAAGTGCAAAACTCTAATTATCTAATCTTTAACCCAATCAGAGACCCACAAAGGATATTACCTGAGTAAACAGGAAATGTAGCGCAAACTACTTTCCAAACTGTAGAAATGACAGACACAGCTGGCTACCTAGACAGTCACCCCAAGTTTCCTCAGCAACATTGGGGCATTGATCTTTGGCCTACAGGCCTAGAATATCTGACAGACTTTTCTGCAAAGCAGAAATTTTGAAGAACTGGCCTACCTTGTTGTGGCAAAGTTCAGCAGTTGCTTTCTTTTTTGTCCTACTTGTCCAATTTGGGCAGCATACTGTCAGCAGTTGAGGCAAGGGCAGTTTCTGGCCCAGGGGATAACTTTGCCACAAAGAAAGCAAACTCTAGGGGCTGGAGAGATTGCTCAATGGTTAAGAGCACTGGCTGCTCTTCCAAAGGATCCGGGTTCAATTCCCAGCATCCCACATGGCAGCTCACAACTGCCTGTAGCTTCAGCTCCCTGGAAGCTGACACCTTTACACCAATGCACACAAAATAAAGTTAAAATAAATTATTTAAAAAAAATAAAAAAAAGAAAGCAAACTCTATATAAAGGTTATTTGATGACCATTATCTCTTTTTGAAGTAAATTGGTGCTGCCAGGAGCAGACATGTCTCACTGTCATGAAAAGCCTTAGGTTATTAAAATATCTTAAATGCCATATTCTATAGGTCTCTGAAGTGTTTGAAGACCTTCTATCTATCTATCTAAAATATATCTGTTTGACCTTGAAAACATATCTAATGTGGTCATAAATTTGATTGTTATAGATTAACTAACTACAAACCTGCATTTCTTATTAACCTAAATAGCTTTCAAGGACTAGAACTTTACATTTTAAAATGACCTGAACAGGTATAATACCTTAAACAAGAGTAGAAGCAAATATACAGTATGTTCTAACAAAAATAACCTTAAACTTGTATCAATATACAAAAATACCTCAAGAGTAGAAAAATATACAGTATGTTCTAATAAATATTACTTTAAATTTCTATCAATATACAAAAATCCATACCAACACAGAATTTGAGATTAATAGTTGCTTTTTAGTTCAAAAGTAGATTCAATAATCTACCCTTTTATCTTGTCATTCCCATACCCTTTATTTTATTTTCAGAAAGAGAGCCCTGAATCTAAAATACTTTGTTTAGCTTTTATTTCTGACCATGACCACCAACCCCCCTAACCAAAGACAAACATCAGCAATCCACCAAATGACAGAAAACTACCCACCCCTTGGGAATGAGGGCATTGTGTTTTTAAAATTACTTTTTGCTGTCTGGGGGCAATGGCATCTTTAGGGGACCCTGAGAAAACTGAGATAATGGTCAAGTCCTGGGAGAGCTAGCTATTGTTTGGTCTTGGTATGGTGGGAAAGTGCAGGGCTTATCTGAAGTCCTGTCTGGAGTAGTCTGTAAGGCTGGACCATCTAACTAGCAGCTTTGAAGTCATCCTGAACGGTTAGTAGTCTGAAGCCGATCTCTAAGTGGTGTTTGTGAGCTTAGTGGCATCACCACACTCCAGGGCCCCATCATGTTCTTAGAGTCCTCAAAGGTCACTGTCAGGAATGGTCACCGTTCACTGCAGAAAAGTTAAACATTTAAAAGTCATAACCTCTCTGAGAGGTTAAAGGACCACAATTTGTTAAGTATGTCCAGGGTACACAACTTAGTTCCTAGTTACCTGCTTCAGACTCAAGCCAGAAGTCATGTACAAGAAC
>PVIU01033095.1:0-12795 GCA_004026605.1 Ondatra zibethicus | reverse complement strand
GAGGGTGGAGATGGAGGAAGGGTGGATATTGGAGAAGGGAATAAGATATCTACATTAAGGGAGTCATTTTAGGATTGGCAAGATACTTGGCTCTAGAGGGGATCCCAGGTGTCCACCGGGATGTCCCCAGCTAGGTCCTTGGGCAGCAGAGGAGAAGGTGCCTGATCTAGCCTTGTCCCATAGTCACACTGAGAAATATCTTGATCATCACCATAGAAATTTCGTCCGATGGATGGAGACAGAGACAGAGACCCACATTCACATCAGAGCAATGGACTGAGCTCCCAAGGTCCAGTGGAAGAGCAGAAGGTGGGAGAAGATGAGCAAGGAAGTTAGGACCGCGAGGGGCTGGTCCACCAACTGAGACAGTGTGCCTGATCTAATGGGAGCTCACCAAAGCCAGCTGGACCAGGACTGAATGAGCATATGATCAAACCGGAATCTCTGAATGTGGCTGCCAATGGGAGCTGACTGAGAAGCCAATGATAATGGCACTGGGACCCATCTCTTCTGTATGTATTGGCTTTTTGGGACCCTAGTCTATATGGATGCACACCTTACTAGTCCGGGATGGAGTGGGGAGGGCCCTGGGCTTCCCACAGGGCAGGTTACCCTGCCCCCTCTTAAGGAAGCAGGTTGAGAGAGAAGGGTTCGTGGTGGAGCAGGAGGGGACTGGGAGAAGGTGAGGAAGTGTAAATTTTTGATGAAAAAAGAATATGAAAAAATTTATATAGCTAATTCCACTTTATGTGGATTAATCTAACATGGCATAGCTTTCTTCATCCATTGTTTAATTGTGATAGCTGTATGTCTTTATATTTAGTAGGTTTCATGTTTGAATGAAAAATAAAAGAATATGAAAAAAATATATAAAATCTTAAAAAAAAAAAGAAAGAAAAAAGGAATGGCGAATGGTGCAGAGAATGAAGATAATCTACTGTTGACATTCCTCAACTGAGAATCTAATCAACTGAAACAGGAAAGGTCTTCCAATGGGTTGTGGAAGCCTTTCTTTCAAATGCAGGAAGAGCTGAATCTGCGTATTGGAAGAGCAGTCTGTCTTCCTCAGGGCAGACTCTCAGACCTCCCAACACCAACTCATATCTTGAGGAAGATTTTTAATTTTGACGATTAAAATTCTGTGCGTAACAGTCAATCCACCGAAGCCAGGAATGTGGCTCAGCTGGCAGAGGGCTTCCTAGCACTCAGGAGGCAATATTGAGGCCCAACAGTGAGAGCCTGGTATAGTGGCACAAGCTGTATTCCCTGCACTGGAGCCATAGGGAGAGAGGGTTCAGATGTCCAAGGTATCTGCAACTACATAATAAGTTCATGGCCAGCCCAGAATGCCTAAGACCGTCTGTCCTGTACAAACATAAAAGCAGTCCAACTACTCCGAGACAAGAGGAAGAAAGAGGTTGTAGTTTCCGATGCCTCTTCGTTATTAATGCCCAAATTATACAATGGCTGCAAAGGCACAGGACAAAAGTGTATGAGCCAAGAATATTAAACCCAGACAAGTGGCACTGCATCTAAAGGCACAAGACAGGCTCCTTTAAGGGAGCAATGAAAACTCCATCGGGCCCTTCCTTCAGCTCCGAGGGGGCGTGAATAAAAAGAACTGATGGCCGAAACAGTGATGGAAGTCAGGGTCAACATGAACCTGAGAAAAGAAAACACCCATTTGAGCAGCTGCAGTCACTAATTATAGAGCCACTGCGTTCCAAGCCTTAGCAAACAGACCAATGCAACTAAAAAAAAAAAAAAAAAAAAAACCTGGAAGGTAACAAAGGGAGGAAATGAGAAATGACGGAAGTCATCCAGTTTCTTCACTTACTGCAGGAGGCGGGCGGCTGACAGTCGAAATTTGAAATGACTCTAACTCCACAAGGTTTCATTATGATTCTGTAAATCTTTTGTAGGGAAGGAACTTTTTTCAGTTCTGATTTCCACTTCAGCTTTTTACTTGTGTTAAACTCTGTTACAAGTAAAGGCACTTGCCTAAATGACCTGAGTTCTATCCCCAAGACCACACACACACACACACACACATCACGTAAATAAAGTTGCTTTAAAATTCAGTTACAATTTTTATTTCAGTTTCTTCTGGCAAACTGTCCTTTATTGTATTGGTATTTATAGCACAGTATAAGTGGAAGGAAGCTGAATTCTTTCTGCTATACTTTCTAATATGTACAGTTTTGTGGAATTGCTGTTCTCCAGCTCAGTGTGTTCAAGAAGGCTACGCAGAGTTTACTGATGATCTGAAACCTGAGGCTGTTTGTTAGTTTCTCCTTCAGACTTGGCTTGTTTGCATTTCTTATAATTTTTGCTATAAAATGGGGGACTCAAGCTCCATCCATTTGCCTGCAAATTTTAAGCTGTCATTGTTTTCTGCTGTAAATGGACCACATTTTCCTTATCTGTTCTACGGTCGAGGGGCATTTAAGTTGTTTCCAGTTTCTGGCTATGACAGACAATGCTACTGTGAACATAGTTGACCACATGTCCGTGTGGGACGATTGAGCATCCTTTGGGTATATACCCAAAAGTAGTATTGCTGAGTCTTGTAAACATCATATTGAGTCAGGTAACCCAGACCCAGAAATTATCATATGTACTCACTCATAAGTGGTATTTAAACATAAAGCAAAGAAAACCAGCCTACAAATCACAAACCCAGAGAATCTAGACAACAATGAGGACCCTAAGAGAGACACACATGGATCTAATCTACATGGAAAGTAGAAAAAGACAAGCTCTCCTGAGTAAATTGGGAGCATGGGGACCATGGGGTACAGGGGAGGGGAGAGGAAGAGTGGGGACCACAGAAAAATGTAGAGCTCAATAAAATCAATTTTAAAAAGGGGGGGACTTGAGTCTCATTTGGTATTTGGGAGTTGGTGGTAGTCCAGACCTCTCACTGGCCAGTGACAGACCAACCAATCTGTGCAAAGCAGCATTAGAGAAAGGGAAGCAGCCTATGCGTGACCTCAATTCCACTTGCTGTCCAAACGAGCTCTAGATCAGTCATGGCACACCACCAGAACAGTCACCACCAGAACTGTGCCCCTGCCTGCCTCTGCCCTCTCCTTAGACCTGACTGATGGCCAGCAGACACTCTCTGTGGGGCAGCAGATTAAAGGAGGAGTCACGTTCTAGACTTGTATTTCAAAAGAGGGAGGGGACCCGGCTTCGCACCAGAACAAGCCCCAACAGGGGCTCAGTTGTCTTCCAGCATCCAAGCCTCCTGTGACTGGGAAGAGAAAGGACGTGAGGGACAGTGTAAACGAACTGTGTGGATGGAGAAAAGGGAAATGGGAAAATACTCAGTGCTTACTAGCACTTGTACATCTTTAGAAATGACCTCCAGTGACCGGTACAGTGAGGCCTGCCTATAATCCCAACTGTGATTTCCAAGCCAGCCTTGACTATATATTCCATCCCAGGGTAGCCTAAGCTACAACGCAGATCCTATCTCAAAATAATAATTTTGTACCACAAAAAATAGGTTCTGGGGAAAGATTATGGTTTTACCTAATTTCAAGAGGATCAAAGGAAAGTTCACTCCTCCTAAGTCCTTCTTTGGGGCTTTGTGGTTTTTCTTCCTTCCCTCTTTTACTTTTCTTCTGGGAAATCATTACACTCTGAGGTGACTGGACTTAGGGAGTCACTGGCCTGCAGCTCCCGGCGTGAGGCCCTAGTGTGCTTTAGTTCTGTCGGCTCATTTCCACTCTATCAGGCATCGTGTTAGGGTAGACACTGGTCTGGGCATCACTGTTTTGCATGAGATATCCCCATTTTCCCCAGTCTAGCCTCCAGCACCCCATTTCCTCACAGTTCTGTCCGCACTAAGCTTCTCTCCCGTGGAATGATTCTCGTTTGTGATAACTTTTAACGCATGGGTATAGCATCATCTGTTGTGATAGCAACAGTTACAAATAATTCAGATTCCAAAGATCCTGGTGGGTATGTTTGATTTAACATGACCTCTGACCTGAGTTCTGCCTTTGGCAGCAGTCTCCCAATCGCCTGCCTTCTAATGCATTGTTGTAAGTGGGCAAAGAGTGAAGCCTCTGAACTCGGATACCCAGGGTGCATCACACACAGGGTCAGGCCCATCATGTGAGCCATGCCAGCCATCAGCACTGCTGAGTTGATTGCCTGAGGTGGCTCCTGTGTTGTCCTGTATGACCCCTCACTGGCTTCCTCTCAATAGACAGAAGGTGGTCCTGGCAGGTAGGGGCTGATTCGGGGCCTCTTTGTATCAGCCTGCCAGTGCCTTCCTCTAGTGTGTTGATTGATTGCTCAGTTATTGGGCTGAGAATACTCTGGAAACATTAGCCCAATGAGGTGTCCTGAATGGATGAGCTAAAGGAAGCGATTGATTATGGCACATAAACACAAACATTATAATTTCACAGCCATTTTCTCCATCAGAAGCAACATAAATAAAATGAGTATAGACGTGAAAATTGTACCCACCCAGAACTGAGGTCTTGACGCTACCTTCTGCTGGTTCTATCAAGTTGAGTAAGTAGACAAGATTGTTGATCTCTCTGCCTTCTTGCTTGTAAAAAGCATGGTTCATATTTCGGTATGTTTCTTTTCAAAGCAGCTAAAGTATCAAATGTGCTTTATTGTTCAAAGTTGGATCTTTCACCTAGATGTTCCTCAATATTAGAATGGATAAAGAAAATGTGGTACATTTATACAATGGTGTGCTACTCAGGAAAAAAAAACAATGACATCTTGAAATTTGCAGGCAAATGGATGGAACTAGAAAAAAAGATCCTTGAGTGAGGTAACCCAGACCCAGAAAGACAAACACAGTATGTACTTACTCATAAGTAGGTAATAGGTAACAGCAAAGGATAGCCGGCCTACAGCCCACAGCCCCAGAGAAGCTAGATAATAAGAAGGACCCTAAGAGAGACATACATGGATCCCCCTAAGAAGGAGAAATAGACAAGATCTCCTGAGGAAATTGGGATGGGAGAAAGGGAGAAAGGAGGAGAACACGGGGGAACAAGATGGTCAAGTTGGGGAAAGGAGAGAGAGGGAGGACAAGGAAAGAGATATCTTGATAGAGGGAGCCGTTATGGGGTTAGCAAGAAGCCTGGCACTAGGGAAATTCCCAGAAATCCACAGGATGACCCCAGCTAAGACTCTAAGCCATAGTAGAGAGGGTGCCTAAACTAGCCTTCCTGTGTAATCAGATTGATGACTACTTTAATTGTCATCATAGAACCTTCATCCTGCAACTGATGAAAGAAGATGCAGACGTCCACAGCTAAGCACTGGACCAAGCTCCTGGAGTCCAGTCAGAGAGAGGGAGGAGAAGCAATATGAGCAAAGGGGTCAAGACCATGATGGGGACACCCACAGAGACAGCTGACCCAAGCTAGTGGGAACTCACTGACTCCATACTGACAGTGGGGAAAACCAGCATAGGACCAAACTAGGCCCTCTGAATGTAGGTGACAGTTGTGTGGCTTGGGCAATCTGTGGGGCCACTGGCATTGGGATCAGGATCACCGTAGTGCATGAGCGGGCTTTTTGGAGCCCATTGCCTGTAGAGGGATCCCTTGCTCAGTCTAGATACAGGGGAGAGGGCCTTGGTCCTGCCTCAAATGATTTGTCAGACTTTGTTGACTCCCCATAGGAGGCCTTACCCTTTCTGAGGAGTGGATGGGGGCGTGGGGTGGGGTGAAAATAGGGGGAGGGAGAGGAGGTGAGGGAGGGGAAACTGGGATTGGTATGTAAAATAAAGATTGTTTTAAATAAAAAAAATAAAAATAAAAAATAGTATAAAAACAGTTGGATGTTTCATTCTTCCCTTCCTCCAGAAGGATGCATAGACAATACTTCTCTTCCTCCAGAAGGATACACAGATAATATTCCTATGAAAATGAGAGGAATGCTCAGATGTTTTTAAAATATAATGTCAGAAAACTGGGTTCAGGTACATTGGGTTGTTTGGGTTTTGTTTTGTTGTTTTGTTTACCTGTTGTCTGGTGCCCTCTGGTCGGGGCAGCAGTGAATCAGCTCAGCTCTCCTAGTAGGTCCACTGACTTTGTGGACTCTGCTCCCTGAGAAGACAAGCATCCCTTTGTGCTGCCCCTCCTATCTTTGGAAAGATGACCACTCTGCTCTCAGTCTAAGAGAGCAATGCTTTGTGATTTGTGTTCCATGTCTAGATCCGGGACAATACTGCAGAAGCCAGCAACTTTGACAGAGTGCTGGCACTTCCTAGCACCGTGTGATTAAAAGCCTGACCTTGAGTGCCTTTTTCCTGTGCCCTCTGAACAAGCTTGGAGACACCTGTAGGACACCAAGGGGATAAGCAAATTTCAAGTTTGTTCCTGTTAACTCCCCTCTGTCCTTGAAAAAAAAATCCCCCTAGCCAGGACTGGTGCTTCCCTTAGGTCACAGGGAAAAAAAATCACATTCCTCTAGAAAGGAGATGAGGTGGCATTTCTTGGCAGCCAATTTTGAATCCCACATTTGAAGTCATTCAAAGAGCTCTGCAGCTGGCGGAAGGCAGCAACTGGTTTGGAAAGAGGGATGAGAAACACATCAAAGAATGCCACCTCCTTGGGGGTGATTTTGATCATAAATAGGACAGATGCCATCTGCCTTGATGGCTCCTTGTTCATCCATTTGCTCATTCAGAGATATTACTCTGTGTATGTGTGTGTGTGTGTGTGTGTGTGTGTGTGTGTGTTCTATGGTGAGAAGTTGTGACACAAAACTGATATAAAACAAAACTGAGAACAAATAAAATCATATGAGACAGAGGTGTAAAAAAAATGAAAATTACATCAGGAGAGCTCAGAGTTCCTATGGAAAAGCACAGGGGCACCTATGGAAAAGCACGCAGGCACCTTCTGCTTTACTGTAAGGATGCAGAGGGTTCCATTTTCAATGGGAAAGGGCATTCCAGTTGGAGACAGTGGTCAGCACCATTGCTATGGTTAATGTGCTGCCAAAGTAGCGAGCAATGAAGAAGCGATAAGAACTGAGATGGGAGGGACATTCAGAGTCCTATCATGAGAGGCAGCCAGCAGATAATATAATACAGTTGTGAGCTTCATTCTATAGATGGCTGGAAACCACTGGAGTGGTTTAAATAGAAAAGACGCATACGGGCTTCTGAGATGGCTCAGCCGGTGAAGGACGATGCTTCCAGGCCTGATAACCAGAGTTCAGCCCTAGAGTTGCACATGGCAGAGGGAAAGAAACAATTCACAGAAGTTGTCCTCACTTCTGCCATAGCACAACAGTACAAGCACTGTGGTTTGAGACATCTGGCCTCCAGAATCACAAGAAAATAAATCCTAGGGTTTCTTTTTTTGTTTGTTTGGTTGGTTGGGGGGGGGTTGTATGTGTGTGTTTTGTTGTTGCTGCTGTTTATAGCATCTTGTAGGAGCTGATTGAAATCAGGAAGCAACATGGATCCTAAGAGATGCAGTAAGAATGTTCTAGTAATCTGTAAGAAGATAATTCAGACTGGAAGCAAGACTGCAGGAGGGAGCGATTGTAGGGCTCCCAGAGAAGGATGACTACTGCAGTCAGCTTGGGCAGCAGATCTGGGTTGATGGAGCTATCCAACATGCAGCTGGGGTTGTTCTCAGCTTATCAGAGACGTCTGGTTGGACAGCCAGCCTTGCAGGTTGCCAGGTATAGTACAGGTTGATAGTTGAATCGTTGGTTATGATGAAATCATTTCCAGAGGGAGAATGAGAGGAGAGGTTCTGAATGTATTTCCCAAGGCCAGACACAGGCGAAGAGGCAGGTGGATTAGCATGCATAATGCTTTGATAGAGGCAGGTGGATTAGCATGCATAATGCTTTGATATATTCAAGCCCATTGTTAAAATTTTAAAGTTGGAGGATGTAGCAAAGAGTGAAAAGTTGAAGTCCTTGCTTCTCTGAAAGAGAAAGATCAGGGAAAACTGGGTTCCCATTCTAGCATGAAAGAATTAGCCAGGCTTAATCAACTGTTGCCCCCTTTAAAGGGGACATCTGGCCCTACACTTCTATCCTCCCTCCTGCCTATATCTGTCACCAAACAGCCTAAATTTACAGAGGGCAAGAAAGAAACAACAGTGAAAAAGCTCGCAGTGAAAGAATTGGCTCCCAAGGATGCCCATGTGCAATTCCTGGAACCTGGGATTTAGCTTATGATAAACGACAGGGGAAAGTAAACAGACAGAAAGTTAAAATTGTTCATCAGCTATCATTAAAATAGAGTATTTAGGATTCCCCAAGTGAACTCAATATAAATGCTGTGGGTGACCAGATAGTCTTCGGGATCCATTTGTCTCTCCTTCCCAGCACTGGGGAACACAAGCGTGTGCCGCCACACCCAGCTGCGTTGTGTGAGTTCTGCAGATCAGCTTCAGGTCCTCAGGCGTGCACGGCAAGCCCTTCACCAACTGAGCCACCACCACCCACTTGGTGCCGTCAGTAGACCGTGATTTTATGTCCGATTATGAAAGCAAATTGTAGCGGTATCAATGATCAACCAAGGGCATGCCAGTGGAGAGCAGGAGTCCCCAATGCACACACACAAGATTCTGATGTACATCCAGGTTCAGCCACTCATGAACAAAATGACCTGGTGACATCTAAGTTAAATGCACACCTCATACCTGTTACCTCAACCCTTGCTTTTAAGGCTCCATGGAGCTGTTTTACAGGAGAAAACCCATTTGTTTTTTCCATTAAACAATACGTTCTATTAAAACTATTTAGCTACATGCTTTTTTTTTGCCTCTATGTGGATAATAAACTCTCTGTGGGATGGAGATGCTTGCTAAATATTTTCTGGCTAGATGGATTAAATGAACATTGCCGCTGGAGAACTGTAATGTTTCCTAACGCTGGCAGGATGAGCAGATTAATTTAAGCCTCTGTAAATTAAATAATGAGTTCTTCATGCACATTCATTTGTCATGCATCTGGAGCCCTACTTGAATGTCTGGGATCTTCTGTGGCTTCTCAGATCATCAGAACCAGCAAGGATTAATACTCAGAGGGATTCTTGAATCAGTGTGATGCCACCTCCTTTCAGAGTCCCTCTCCTGAAAAGTGGTCCACTACCCTAGGTCCAGTGAAATCCATCTCTCTCCTGCAAATAATAGCTACCCTCTGAGCCTGACCTCTGATACTAACTGGACACTGATCAAGGGAAAAGGCTGAGCCAGCAACCATAATTCTTCAAGTCATAATGTGCTATCTTCTGGGCCCTGGACATAATGTATGCTGGAGGAACGGTGTGTTTGGGCACTTGAGGCAAATCACTGACACCAAGGAGAAAGGATATAGTCCCACCACAGTCCAGAGTAAGAAAAAAACTCCAAGATATGCTAACACGTGGCTGGGATCCTAAGATGAACTTTCACATACACAAAAGAGCCTGGAACTAAGATCTGGGAGACTGAGAAGGGTCCTGCTGCCTAAGGGGAAGGATCAGTGACTTCCACAGAAGAAGTGAGAAGAGTGACTGACAGAGCACACCACATGCTCTCCTGTCACTTATGGACAACAGCTGGAACGGGGTCCAAAGAACTGCAACAGAAGCCAGGCTGTGATGGGTTGATGAAACGCCTTAGAAAATCTCAGACAAGATGGGAAAGTAGGTCAAGAAGCTAGGAACAACCAGAATAAAGTATGTTTTTTTATGTTGACTTGCTTGTTTCTATTTTAAGGATTACAAAGAATTGAGTAATTACCTTATCCAAGAAACCCAAAACAGAAAACAGCACAATAATAGTAACGGAACAAAGACAGGGATGAGGTGAGGCCAGGTGGGATTAATCAATAAATATTACCAAGCGCTTCCCCTGTGCCAGACCCTCTTCTTAGCTCTGCCAATACACCACACAAGCATAGTGCTGATATATAAAGCCTGGGTGTCAGTGTGAATTTTATCCAGAAATAAAAGTTGTGAATAACAGAAAAGCCAACCAGAAGAGAAAAAGAGAACTGGTCAACCCATGCATCTGAAACCCTCCAGACATGACTGCCTCCAACAGAAACAGTCAAGATTCTGTTTCTGTCTGCCTTTCCCTCTCCTTCTCTCCCTCCCTTCTTCCTCTCTTCTTTTCCTTCTCCCTCTCAGTCTCTGTCTTTCTACTTTGTTTTCTCTCCATTGACTCTGTAATCAGGCAGCTTTGTTCATGGACTCTCAAGACTACCAGAAAAGGTGCTGAAGAGAAATAAAGAGTGGGTCGCTTTGACCCAGGTTTAGGTGATACCACCTAGCCACATCCCAAGTCGCCAAACACAGTGGACAGGGAAACCACTGGTGTCATAAAAATGCTTGCGTGATGAAGAAAATGTGGACCACACCTCTGGCAGTCATTCCATAGCCCAGGGCCTTGTGGCTGTCTACATGTGTCTACAGCTCATAAAGAGCTGTTCTGTGGGTTTCCTACTGAATAGGGGCATGTTATGTTTGACAACCCATTTAGTGCTTTCATTACATTGATAAATGGGTTTCTTGACTCCAATGTTACAAAGAAGGATGAGGACATTTAAGATGTTGATAATGTGCCCAGAGTGACCTCAAGATGAGGGACTGGTGTGTCAAGGCTTTGCCCTAAGACTCTATTTTATGTCATGGAACTCCACTACTCTCACTAATGCCTAAAGATTCCTGGAGGTCCGCAAATATACCACCAAGGTCTTTGGGAATGTTTTTCTGCCTTAAAGTCCCTATACTCACACTTCAGATACTTAGGCTTGGATACCACTCAGGGGACAGTGCCTGCATCCAAATCTGAGCCTAGAGAGAGAAACTTTGAAAACTAAGTCTCTGAGCTCACTGTGCGCCACAAAGCACAGAGTCCTTCTGGCTCATTTCTGCATCACCACTTTCCGAAGCACACTAAAGACCCAGAAGGAGGTACTCAAGCAGCCCAGTGGAAGTCAAGGATTACAGAGGAGGAAAAATGTCATTCAACTTTAAAGGGCAAGACCCAGGCCTTTAAAGTTTCATTATAACAGTCTCATTACAGTTTCATTCAGAGTCTCATTATAACACTAAAGAGGCTCAAACTCAATTCCATTGCAAATGTCACCCACTCCCTTCCTTACCCTTATAACCGAGAACCTGTAAAAATGGGGTCTCAAAAGTGCTGCAAAAAAAATTTTCTAAAAAAAACCAAAGCACTTGGTTACTCCTGTCATAAGCCCTTCCAGGGTGATGTTATTTCTTCTACTTTGTAGGGAAGAAGCTGAGTTCACAGCAACCACTAGGGATGGCAATAGAGTTGGAGGGGCAGAAATCACTTTAGACTCTGTCAGGGAGGATGCTTTCACTGAGCCATTTGAAGGCCATTTCCAGAAAGAAATGGAGGACATAGATGCAGGGGTCACAGCTCTCAGAGGTAACTGAGTGCTTCCCATCAGCATCTGCTGTCCTCCCTTCTGTTGAGGACCAGTCATCAGATGTCTCACAAAGGAATATTTTTGGTGAGTGTTGTGTAGTAAGGCAAAGGGCTCAGCATCTCTCCCTGGATAAGAAATTGTCTCCAGTCCCCTACCACCAGAGGAAACCTTCCTTAAATGAACCTGAATATGTCATTTGCTTCCTGAATAAGTACATGCCAGGCCTGTGTATTTTGGTTTTGGTATTAAAGGGCAGGAGATGGGACTTGGAAAAGCATCAGATGCATTGTGGTGATGGGCACAAGGCACATACCCATTAGTAGGTCATTCTCGGTGCTCTCATTCTTCTGGGCCACACTTCTGTCTCGAGGGGGGAGTGAAGACTTAAGAAAGAGCTACCTGGACACTAGGAGTGAGTGGACCTCCCCTGTTTTCCCGCTATAGTATTTTTTAAATGTTAAATTTCTTGCAATTAACATCTGGGAAAGAATGTAAAAGTTGAATTTTTTTAAATCTTCAAATTAAAAAAAAATGGATTTCTGAGCCAACTCAGCCACAAAGGGCCCAATTAAGAAACAGGCAGGAACATAGGTTATGCTGCCAAGTTTTAAAATTCCCTATCCAAAGAGACCAGCACAAACTAAATTATAACCTCTTAAAAGTCAATAACTTACCAGCAATTTAAAATCCTATGTAAAGTAATATGTATGTAGAACATTTATATTTGACTACAAAGAAAAGTCAACAAAGAGTCAAATTGTTATGTTTCCTTGAAAAAAATAGCATAAGACTGTAGAACAATCAATATTGACCATGCGCTGTCTCAATTAGCATGTCCTATTTTCTGAGCAAAAGGCTACCTCCTGTAAAGTGCTCAATTGGGCCTCTTGCCATCCGTCCTCTGTCTCATCTGGTACCTCATAATCAAAAGTATCACAGATTCCTTCAGGCAGAACTAAGGACTCCCTGCAATGTTGGATGGTTCTCAAAGGGGAAGCGGGACTCCCAGGAGCATTTTGTTGGGTGGATTACAGACTTTGCAGAGCAAGCCAGTTACCAAGACTAGTTTTTGGAGCAAGCAGACAGATCAAAAAATAGAAGACAAAACAAAGAGGCTACATGGAATATGGAGTCAATTATCAGAATAGAGTTTTATACAGGAAGAACCAGCAAATCCACAAGTTGGAGCCAAACTAGAGGAATCAGAGTGAATTCTAGACTTCTGAGGTTGCTTCCATTTGGACCTCAGAACATAGAGTGCCAGCTATATAGTCCTACCATCCATGGGTGTAGGGAGTGTCTTCTCCAGGGCTAGCTGTGTCCCTGAAGAGAGGAAAAATAATAAACCTTCCACAGATTCTACCCTGAAATGCATTCCTATAATTTCGGTTCTCT
>PVIU01033094.1:0-12797 GCA_004026605.1 Ondatra zibethicus | reverse complement strand
ACGCCTAGAGAAGCAAAATAGCAAGGTGAACCCAAAGAAAAACATATATAGATCCTCCTGGAAATTGGAAGCAAACAAGATCGCCTGGCAAAAGGTGGAGGGACTGGAATGGGGATAGGGGTGGAGGTAGGGGTGGGGGGGTGGGTAAAAGGGAGAGAGGGAGGGAGAAGGGAGAAGGGATGGACTGGGGAGAGCTTGGGGGAATGGGAGGGTGGAGATGGAGGAAGGGTGGATATTGGAGAAGGGAATAAGATATCTACATTAAGGGAGTCATTTTAGGATTGGCAAGAGTCTTGGCTCTACAGGGGATCACAGGTGTCCACGGGGATGCCCCTAGCTAGGTACTTGGGCAGCAGAGGAGAAGGTGCCTGATCTAGCCTTGTCCCATAGTCACATTGGAAGGCCTGTTTTCCAGCGTGGCCTCGGCCCTTGGGCCCAGGGATCTGGACCCCTTAGGAAAAAACTAAGGCCCCTTGGTGGGACACTCCATATGTTAAGAATAAGAGCAGCTCTACCGGTGCAAGAAATCCAATTAAGTCAAATCAAACCAAATCAAAATGCCCATTGTTTTATTAAGTAAGACACTCTTGGGTGGCCGAGCGCATGGCGGGGAGAAAGGACAGCAAGGAACCCATGCAGATCCGAAAAACCACATGTTCCTCCTCTAGGAGGCCCCTTAAATACCCTGTGGGACTGGTCCTGACCCCCCCCCACCCAGGAGGGGTCAGGACCTTGCATGCTGGGATTTGGAGTCCAGAGCAAAGCAACTCCCAGGCCAGGGGCTGGGGCTATGCCCCCAACTTAACATTACCCAATTCTCCTATTTTATCTGTAGCCCACAGCACATATATGAAACATGAATGGGGCTTCATAAACAGTCACCAAAAGGCAGAATAGTGGCTTCCCTCATTACATTTCACTTTCATTACTGGAGAATCAAGTTAGAATGCAAGGAATCTCAGAATCCTTGTGGCATTAATAATTTCTTCAGAAATACTAAGCACATTATTTAGAATATATAATTGTGCATGTTTATGTGAATATGGAAATGAAAGATTTTGAGTATTTGCAACCATTTGTATCAATAGGAACAAAACAGTGAACAGCACTTTAGTTATGGTTCAATATTTAACACTGGCAGAGTGATTGCCTTCACAGAAAACCAGGAAGTGACAACTCCGGTCAGCACGTAAACACCAATTGCTGGGGCCCCTCCCCCTCAGCTTTGTTGTTGTACCTGAGCACACCTTCCTCAAACATCCCCACCCTTTGATCACATGAAAGACACCTGTCAATTCCTTCCCAACATCAAAAAAGGCGTCAAAACACCTTCAGAACAGAAATAATTAGAGGAGAGGCTTTTCAGGCACCTCCAGGTGGCACCTCTTTGGCCTGCAGCAGCTGCAGCCCAGCACCCACAGCCCTGCAATGGAAGATATCATCATAGGATGAGTTTATCCAACCTTCTGTTCCTGTGGGTGGGCAACAAGAAGGACAACTAGCAATCATAAGGATTGGGGGTAAAATGCAACTGTGTTGAACTAAAATTTTACATTTGCGCTATTCCCTCCTAATACTCTCTACCATCCTTGGGAATTTGTAAATAAGTGGTCCACATTCAGAAGTCTAACATCACTGAAGCAGTGGGGGTAAATTCAAGGAGTAACAGGTACAGCTTCCAAATAGGAAGCTATGTGACTCTGTAGTCTGACTTGGAAACCAAATTCTGTTTGGCCTCACCTCTTCTGCTGTTGTTTTAATCAAAATCTCTTCCTTGATCCAGTATGGTAAGATATCCATGTCCTCAATTCAAGCACTCCAGGGCCAAGGAAGAACGTTTGTGGAACTATGCATTCAAAGCCAACTGTGCTACATGGTGAAACCTTATCTCTAAATAAATTAATCAATACTTCTGATAGATTAGACACTTCTCAACACTCAACTAGGAAAGGCCTGTTTTCTTGAAAAGGCATCATGGGAACAAAAAGAATGCTGGAATCATCCGGCTTCAGCTCACACATCTGGATGCAAATCCTAGTTGGTTTATATATGGGAGTGTGGGTCACTCTCTGTCACCTCCTCCTGGGGCTTCAGGATGAGTCTCAACACCATCTCATGGGGAGTTCCGTCTTCTTTCTCAAGTGGCACTTGACACATCACGATGTGGGTCCCTGAGAGCAAGGCAACCACAAAGTTTGAGCTATGCATTCATTTTTCTAAAATGATCTAATACGAGAGAAGAAAGAACCGATAAAAAAGACACACGAACTTTGTCAGCACCAGGGAACTAACTATACGGATCGGTACACACAACTCCACAAAGCTGTCAAAGAGAAAACTGGAGAAGGGCAGGGGCCCTTCTGCCTTCTGTATTGCTATCTGGAAAGGCCCTCGGTTTAACACCCAAAGAGCTGCTTTCCAATTGAGAGACTTTCAGTGTAGAGCTCGGCTCATGGTCCAGCTGAGACAGCAAAAGGTGAAGGGACAGTAACGCTTCCATGATGTTATTGTGAAATCCTAACTTAGGTTCCGAAAGTCATCTTCCCAAGACTAACCAATGACGCATCCTCACTCAGAGCACATGCTGGTGTAAAAGCCCACCCGTTCCTAATGGCGGTTAGAGTTTGGCATTGTTCTTCTAATTCATTTCGTTATCCAGTAGGATTTAGATTGTGTTTTATTGGAGCATAGCCTTTCCTTACAAGAATAATTTTCATGTCACTCTTGGTTCTCCTGGGATTATGCTCCTTGAAGCATGCCCTTGGCTTCTTCTCTAGCAGTTGCTGGATGTTGATTGTGAACCAAACACTATACTGAATTCTTCCTCAGAAACCATCCTGAAGATCACACATGACCTTGTCATTAGATTTCAAGTATTCAGGACAGTCACATGACCAGGCACATAAAGGCAGGACTGTCTATCTCTCGTCCCCATTCTTCCTCAGTCAAGTGTCATATTCTCCATGTGAAATGTATCCTGACTCCAACCTCTTCTTCCAAGTGCCAAGAAGGACATGAAAAAGTATCCCAGTTCAAATCTTCAGAATACATTTCAAGACAATCACTTCAAGAGCTCTTGGAAGATTTGTTTCCTTCAGAATTTTCTCCCATGTACTGTTCATGCTCACAGAACAATGTTAGAACTGGTTTCCAAGTGTCAGGATGTCAGAGATTGGTGAAGATGCTAAGTTTACCCTGTTCCTCTCCCCCTGAAGTTGAAGGTCAAAGGTGATGACTGAGAAGAAGAAAGGAGCACATTGCCACACCCATGGATAGCAGGTGTCTCAATTCCCTTTCCTGTACTGTGATTAAACATACTGACTAAAGGAACTTAAGAGAAAAAAGATTTGGCTTCAGCTCCAAAGGGAGACAATCCATCATGGCAGGAAAGGTATGGCCACAGAAGCTAGCCATTGGTTGAATCCACACTCAGGAAGCAGAGAGTAAACAGGAAGCTGAACTTGGCTATAAAGCATCAAAGCCCGCCCTCAGTGGCCTGCTTTACCCAATGAGACTCCACTTCCTAAAGGTTCCACAACTTTCCCAAACTGCACCACAGCTGAGAACCACTCGTTCAACCAACGTGAGCCTATGAAGGTCATCTTACATTCAATTCTCTGAGCTACATTTCCCTCTGCTCCTAGGGTGGGGGGGTACAATATCCTACGGCCAAACATGTCTTCCACATTGACACTCCATACATAGCATCCTCAAAATACAGTGGGATGTTGAAAACTAACAGACTTTCACAGAAAATCTATGAATAATTATGTCTTTGTGAACTGCTCATTACTTGTAACCAATATGCCAATATTAAAAACATATCTAATCAACCTTTCCTAAATAATATTTTACTAAAACAATAAACTATTTGTATAAACATTCATAGATTACACTATTCTTTCTCATTTACCAAAGACTACCATTGTTGAAATGGGCATGGAGGTATAACTGCAATTCCAGTACTTGAAAGACTGAGGCAGGAGGATTATTAATTCACAGTCAGCCTAGAACACATAGTGAGTTCAAGACCAGCTTCACTATAAAGAAAAACAATAACAATAAGAAAGATGGGGGCTCTCTAAGGGTTACTAGTCAGGGATGTACCAGAGGCATCCAAAGCAACAGAAACACTGCCATTGCTCTGAGTCACCAACCAGAACTAGAGGTTAAGATCCTATTGCTGAAAACACTGTAGTTGTAGGACACAGAGAAAGCTTAAAAGTCTCTCTGTCCCTGCTAGCCAGCTTTCAGAGTCCCAGAAGGTGCTATGGACATCACTGGGAGAGAAGAATCATCAATGGAATTATATATCAAAGAACTTTGCATAGTCACAATACCAAACTGCCAGACAAGGTGTTTTTGCTGGTGTAACAGTGACGTAAAGGTTATGGGGGAGACTAATTGCTTCTGTATTGGATTTAAGGGCCGTTACTCGGGAGGGAATTTGTGACTGATACTGTAACCATGATCAAAATTCCACGGCTTGGAAGGCCATAGGCCTGGGGAACCTAGTGTTATCTTACTAAATGGATGTGCTGTCAAACTGACTTCTAAATATTTATGTTCAAAACCATAGACTAGTGCTGCCCTCAACCATGGCTGGAAAAACTCTCTGCAGTGGTCAGCAGTTAATGCAGACTCATAACTGGTCAAAGTGCTGTGAATAAGTGACTACTGAATGCTCAGCCCTAAATGGGGCAACTATATCAACCACCCCCCCACACACACAAAGCTTAGGGAACATCAAAGAAAAGTGGGCTGAAAAAAAGACATAAGAGCTAGGGGATAGGGAGGATGCTGTGAAGTTGTGTCTTCTGGATACAGCACAGCCAGTGCTCTCATGGCCTCAATGGAACTGTGGCCACCTGGCCACCTGCACAAGATCAAGCCTATGATATTAGTTGACATCCCCATAGGCATCACTGTCTGGACTCAGTAACATACAAAAACTAGAAAGGGAGAGGACGGGAAGAGAAGGAGGTATTTTATAGGTAGATACAACTAAGATATGTTGTTTGTAAATATGAAATTGTTAAAGAATAAAATATACATATTAAGTTTTCATAGACTTTGTTGTCCAAGTGTCTCCAGATGCAGAAGAGCTGAGACATTAGAGCATTTGTCAGAAGTAAGCCTGGAAGACCACCACATTTTATCTCTGCTTCATCAGCACCTGCGCGTCTGAGTGCTGATTGCTCAGCACATCACTGTGGTGCCATTCATCTGAGAGCAACAGAAAATCCAACTGGAAGTAGCTGAAGATTGAGGAAAGTGTGTTATATCATCTGCATGCATGTACATGTATGTGATATGTTCTGCTGGATTAGGCAGGCTGAAGTGGTCAGCTCCTGACACCTGGCTATCTGGGTGGCTCATTCTCATCACTGGGGAAGCCGTCTCCTATCGTGGGTGTTGACTACAGCAATTGCAGCAGGTGCACACAAATGCAGCCTCAGCAAGATGAACACATTCTTCTATGCTTCCCTATGTATTTCAAAGAAAAATATTTCCTTGAATATTTATGACTATTTCAACTAAAGAAAGGAACTCGTTATCCACCTGGAATCCATAGTCTCAACAAATTAAGTTCTCTACAGAAGGGGGAAGAAGGTGGCTGATTTGAGATAAGTCATTGATAACTTCCATGCCAGGACTTCAACAAAATTACTCCATCATAACCTACTCCCTGTTTTCTTTTTACCACACAGCACATTCATGCTTCCTGGCATCAAGGCAATTCACTCAAGGTATCAACATTTTTTCTCCCAGGGATCCTGAAAAGTAACTTAACTCTAATATTGTGTGCTATTTGTAGACTAGTTGACCATAGAGGTCTGGAGATCTGTACAGACAGACAGGAAGTGATATGGCCGGGTGGAGAGAGGGATATAAAGTGGGAAGAGACAGTAGTTTGTCTCTTTTATAGCTGAGGAGTTAGTAAGAGGAGAGTTGGCTGTGGCTTTCTCCTTTCTCAGATCTTTCAGCATTTGCCCCAATGTCTGGTTCTGGGTTTCTATTATTGAGACCAACCAGAACTTGTGTAACATACTCCACTTTGATCCTTCAGCATGGACGCACATCAAGGCGCTCCAACCTGTCCAGAGAGAGCAGCAATCTAGTGCAACCTTCCGAAGAAAATGCATAATCACAGAATAACAAAATCAGCGCTCCTTAGCCCACCCTTGCCATAACATGGACTGAAGAGAGCTAGAGGATATGCCTCACTCTGGCACAGGTGGCACAAACGCACCCCCAAAAGTCTCCCTCCTCCTCTATACCCGACATGTCTCAGTCCTGAAATTTTTGAACCAACAGTTGTTCCCATGGCCTTGTGGGCCTGCAGTCTCTGAAATACAGTTAGAGATTTGGGATTTGGCTGCTGAGACTGTTATTGATAGCCACTTCGTCACCAAAGGAAAATGCCTCACATCAGGGACCATCCCACAGTCTGACTTCACAAACCCTACCACTGTGGGAATTGCTCTGAGGAAGGTTTTATGCTACAAGAGCAGTCACTGGTGTAACACAAGTCAGAGTTTCCTTCAGAGCAGCACTTGTCAACCTTTCTGACGCTGCGATCCTTTAATATAGCTCCTCATGTTGTTGGTGACCCCCACCAATAAAATAATTTCCATTGCTACTTTGTAACTGCAATTTTGCTAGTGTTATGAATTGTAATATAAATATCAGTGTTTTCCAATGATCTTAGGCAACCCCTATAAAAAGGGTCATTCACTGGCACCAAAGGGGTTAAGTCCACTGCTTTAGAGGCTGAAGCTTGCAATCTGAAGGAAGAGAGGAGGTTCCAGGACCCTCCCAGGTGAGAGGACTTGAAAGGCATTAGCCCTTTCTCAGTGTTTAGTTACATATGTGCTGTGCACATTGTTACAAATGCCTCAGGCAATTTCCATCCACATCTAAAAGTGGATGTCCACAAAAAGCTTCTTCCACAGACAGTCTCAGCCAGGAGGGGTGAAATCATTTGAAATCTTCTTAACCTGCAACCCATTCTGCTACAAGGACACCATTGCATAGGAACCCCATAAAATGCATGGGAACACTCAGATAGCTTTCCTTGCTGGTGTCTCCTAAAATCATGTCTATTTTCATAGCAACCACATGCCTGGCTACGCTAGAGGGCACTTGAACACTACGTTCTGTGTAGACCATCTTTGACACTGGCACTGGTGGTGCTTGGGGAGAAGGGCGAGAGTGCGGGGCTATCGTGAGGATGGTGGAAGGCACATACTCATTTGAACATGCCTTCCCTACACTCAGCGCTATTTGAGGAAGCTACTGAGTCCCACTTGGGAACCCAAATCTTAATTATACACTATAATTGTTGTTAATGGAACGTGTACATTTCAACCCAGCAAGATCGGCGGCGCGCCATGCCAGCGTGACTTATCTCCCAGATTGTTGTCTTTATTTGTATAAATAGGAATGAAGCAAAAATCTCACCCATTCTCCACATAATGAAGAGGGAGGGATGTGCAGCCTGTACTATGGTGGCCAGATGCTCTTTTCATCTCGTTGAAAATCAACATGCAGAGCTGGTGATCCTCAAATAGAAAGCTTCTCTCCTTGGGGACGGTAGCTCTGTATGTTTGGAATGATAACATTCTATAAATAAATAAAAAAGATTATTAAGTACACTGTGTAAATCTCCTAGTCAAACATCCCTTCAAGCAACTATCAGCAGTGATTCGGTCTGGTCCCCTAATCCCACTGTATATAAACACACGGCATAAATACAGTATTTAACAAGCACCAGAGAAGCAGCCTCATGCTTATAGGAAAGACTCATCCTGCAAGAACTAGCATCCCCACCCCAGTGTGGCTGGCCACCTCCAGAACAGTTCTTCTGCCTGAATGAAGCCGCCAGCCCATAGCTGAGTAAATCTCAGGCATAACCTGCTAGTTAAATCGAACATGAAAATATTAACTTGTTCCCGTAGCCTTTTCGTTCCATTTCAGTGAATTCATGAATATCCATTAGAAAGCACATTTGTAAGCATGCATGGGCTTCCTTGAGGTCTGGCACAGTCTCTGGGTTTAAAGAGAACCAGAGGAGAGGAGGGTGAATTCAAAGCACATGAATGACAATCCTACGGGACCCAAGCTCTCCTGGGGTGACCTACTTTCCTTGTGACTACCTCCTTTGCCCTACTGGTTCTTGCTTTCTCTCACACCCAGGGCTCATGTGTGTGTGTGGGGTGTGTGTGTGTGTGTGTGTGTGTGTGTGTGTGCGTGTGTCTGTGTCTGTGTGCATGTAGAAGTGCACATGTGTGTGTATCTTCTGTGTCTGTGTGTGTGTCTGTGTGCATGTATTAGTGCACGTGTGTGTGCATGAGTGCATTACATATATGTGTACGTGTGTGTGCATATGTGTGCACATGTGTGAGCATGTATGTATTAGTATATTTGTCTTTTCTCCTCTCAGTCTAAGTTTGTAATTCTCCTTCAGTTAAATTCTATGTTTGACAGAATATGTGTGTATGGGCACACATGTGGGTACAAGGTAAGCATGTACATGTGTGTATACATGTGGAGGTCAGAAGACATCTACCTTTTGTCTGAGACAAGGTCTCCTCTTGACGTGGGACTTACAAGTAGGCTAGACTAGCTGACAGAAAGTGTTAGGGGTCCACCTGTCCTTGCCTCCTGCCGCGCCATTTTGTGCAGCACCACATTTAGGATTTTGCACAGGCACCGGCGATGAAGCTCAGGTCCTTCCACACACAGGGCAAGCACGCTACCAGCTGAGCCATCTCCCCAACCTTCAGCTTCTTTCTTTATCATTCACTAACTGGGCCTAAGACCTGGATTCGCATGCATGCTACGTTAACAGACAGCATGACACCCTGACGGTGAGAAGCTGCACATAATATTCTGGCTTTCTTTGTTCATCCTTGGTGTGCTGTGATAACATGCCATTTCCAGGTTTGGGCTGCAAACAAACCAGTATGCAAGTGTTTCCTCGGCCCAGCTGATGGCCTGAAAACAAGCATTTTTAGTGTATAGTTAAATGAGCACACTACTGTTTTTCTTTCTCCGTCTGATTATAAAGGTCAGCCATTCACATGCTCCCAGAAGGCTCAGCCAATGGAGGATCCTCTCTGTGAGAGGCAGCATGATTCTTAAGATGGTCACTGCAGTATCCTCCGCCGAGGTTGCTTCTGTCCAGGATGATGATAAGCGGGGGGGACACCAGGGACACTCGCCACCAGAAGTGCTCCCACTGCTCCTCTCCTCCTCTTCCTCTTTAACACCTTCCATATTAGGCAAGCCTTCCTCAAGGGGAGTGTGGGGCTCTGAGTCAAGACCTCAGATCATCTGTCACAGGTGACTGCCAGGCAGCTCCACCGTGGCTCAGTTTCTCAGCAAGGCTCTTGTGTTTGCATTTGCAACTGAGAGCCAACATTGGTTTAGAAAGTGTCTTACCCATATATTTATATATGCTTTTATTGTGCAGGTAAAATCAAATGCAGGTCAAACAAGTGCAGGCATTTGCCCAGGATGCTATAGCAAAGTACCATACAGTGGATAGTTCAAACTACAGAAATTCATTCTCTATCAGAGCTGAAATGCTAAAATTCCAGAGCAAGGTGTCAGCAGATCTGGTCTCCTCGGAAGCCTCTCTGCGTGTCTGGCTTGCAGATGGCTGCCTCCCTGCCACGCCTTCACATGTCTCCTGTGTGTGCAGCCCTGGCCATTTTAGAATGTGTCTGAATTTGCTCCTCTTGCGGGCAGAGATGGCAGGAGGTGTGTGACCCCTTTAAAGGCCTAATTTTAACAAGCATCACTGAGGCACTCGGTGAGAAATCTGGGGACCTGGTAACGGGTACCCTGGTGTCTCCAGGAGCATCTGGATTACTGCCTCATTTTGCTTGAACCAATACAGAAGTCTTAACCTTGATCCACTTAAACACATGTGTGCACATATACACACATACACACATACGCACACATACACACACTAATGTGGCTCGGTGTGCTATCTCCACACATATGCAGCAAGTCCTGGTCAACACCATCCTTTCTTTTTCTGCTCCTCTCACTTCCCAATCTCCCATTGCCATTCAAGCTGATGGCTTTAGCTACTGCATGAGAGAAGCTATGTACTGCTTGTCTGTCCATGCCAGACGTACTGTACTTAGTTAGCATCATGTCTTTTAGCTCCATTCATTTTACTGAAAACTGTGTAATGTAAGTTTTCTTTGGTACTAAATAATATTCCATTGTGTTTGCCCACCACATTTTCATGAGCTGTTCCTCTCTATGCTGGGCTGATTCCACAGCTCAGCTATTCTAGAGTGCCTGCTAGCTTCTCAATTGCCCAATACTTTGCTGTATTATTTGTATTCTACAATCAGCTTCTTTTAACAAATAGCCTCCTATTCTCTTGAGGACAGTCTGAGAACCTCAGAAATATCGGCTATTGAAAGTCCCCTCAAATCACATCTGGTAGCTAAGGGAAGGAGAGCCTTTGAGGCTGGTCCTCTATGACAAGACTTCTGGGTGACAGAATCTTTGTCTCATTTCCGTCTTTTGAGAACATCAGCAGCAGTTTGTGATGACTATGAATATCATGGAGAGACAGGAGGAGTCAACTCTAGACCTCAATTAGTTACGCAAAGCTCTCCCAGAAGTTGACCTCCCAGGAGGCGATGTTGTAGCAGCTGCTCTTGGGGAGACAATTCTCTTAGGTCTTTTAGCCCTGACCTCACTGGAGGATTCACACGAAGGATTCACAGAAGCCATAGGTTCCAACGGCTGCTCCCTGCATTGTGACTCAGAAGTGTATGAAGTTTTAGCTGCTATAAATTTAAAATGAACCCTGTGGTAGTTTGGATGAAGTGGCCCCACAGGCTCATAGGGACTGGCACTATTAGGAGGTGTGGCCTCATTGGATCAGTGTGGCATTGTTGAAGGAAGTGTGTCACTGGAGGTGGGTCTTGAAGTCTCAGAAGCTCAAGCTACACCTAGCATGGCTCATTCTCTTCCTGCTCTCTGTGGATCCAGATGTAGAACTCGCAGCTACCTCTCCAACACCATGTCTGCTTGTATTCCACTATGCTTCCAGCCATGATGATAATGGACTAAATGGCTGAACTGTAAGCTAGCCCCCATTAAACACTTTCCTTTATAAAGAGTTGCTGTAGTCATAGTGTCTCTTCAGAGCTATAGAAATTATAACTAAAACAAGCCCTATAGTGTTTTCTATGTCTTGGTATGCTCTCTCTCTCTCTCTCTCTCTCTCTCTCTCTCTCTCTCTCTCTCACATACACACACACATAACATCACACAGCTTAAAAAAACATTGTTTAAAAAAACAATGTTTTGCTTAAATGTGTTAGACACAGTATACATATTACTCTTGTCTTCCATCTAAAACCTTTCTGAAATGACAAGAGAGAAATTAAACAGTTACAAATACTTATGCCAGAGAGGTAACTGCAGCGGGCAGCTGTGGAAACATCTGGAGGGTGGAGTGGGAGGTCCTTCTGCATATGTGCTGCTTTTATTGGATAATGAGTAAAGCTACTTTGGCCAATGGCTTAGCAGAGTAAAGCCAGGCAGGAAATCCAAACAGATGCAGAGAGAGAGAGTAGGCAGAGTCAGAAAACACCATGTAGCTGCCAAAGGAGAAAGATGCTGGACCTTACCAGTAGGCCACAGCCTCATGGTGATACATAGATTAATATAAACGGGTTAATTTAAGATATAAGAGCTAGCTATAAAGACACCTAAGTCTTTGGCCAAACAGTGTTGTAATTAATGGTTTCTGTGTGATTATTCAGGTCTCAGCAGTCAGGGAACGAGAGAGCGATCTCTGTTTACAGGGGGAAGGAAGAGCGATGGAAAAACAACAATGACCTAAGTGGAGCGGAAGAACCTGGAATCTAAGTCTATGTGGTTCACCTAAAGGACTTGGCGATGATGGGTGCTCAGACACTGAGCATCCCGTGGCAGTCAGGTAAGGCAGAACCTGGAGTGGAGGTGCTGTGGAGAGTCTGTATTCCCACATGGTTTGGCTGTCTCTTCCCTTCCCCACCAGAGCTCACCAAGCACCAGCCTCCATCAGCCAGTCTCCTGCTTCATCCCTACAAGGACAAACATACTCAAGAGAACTTAGCCAGAGAGGAGCTGGGCTTAGCTGACAAAAGGATGCTGGGTTAAAAGTGGAGCAATGGGTAAAGCTCCTGACTAGAGTCTAGTTGTGCATGTCCCAGGAAGAACGAAGGGTAACTCTGCAAAGGACAGACTGGCCATAAAGGAAAAGTCTGAAGAGATGGCGTTTGAGATCTTCATCAAATAAGTCACTTTCCAGTTTCACAATAACTTCTGTGAGACCAGCTGCCTCACACGCACGTCAGCCATTCTTGCAATGCCTACTGAGGCCCAGCTGTGTGGGCACTCAGCCTTTGGTAGACTGAGTAGAGAAACATTTCTTAAACACTGGTAAGTACTATAAGATTTGAAGAAGGCATCAAACATAGCAAAGGACAAAAAATAAGCAAGTTCACATCTCATCTATCATCTATCCATCATCTCTCATCTGTCTATCATCTATCCATCTGTCATCTCTCATCTGTCTATCATCATCTATCCATCTGTCATCTCTCATCTGTCTATCATCATCTATCCATCTGTCATCTCTCATCTGTCTATCATCTATCCATCTGTCATCTCTCATCTGTCTATCATCTATCCATCTGTCATCTCTCATCTGTCTATCATCTATCCATCTGTCATCTCTCATCTGTCTATCATCTATCCATCATCTCTCA
>PVIU01033093.1:0-12643 GCA_004026605.1 Ondatra zibethicus | reverse complement strand
AGCAAGACTTGGTGACACATGGCACAAAGATGAAATGGACCTTGGGGGCTGGAAAGATGGCTCTGTGGTTAAGAGCACTTGTTGTTCTTGCAGAGGACCCTGATTCAATTCTCAGCACCTATAGGGTGGTCACACTCTCTCTCTCTCTCTCTCTCTCTCTCTCTCTCACACACACACACACACACACACACACACACACCAGTTTAAATAAAACTACATCACACAGGGCATAGTGCTCTTCTCAGAATTTATAAATTGCCAAAAGGGCAGTGCCAGGTATAAGTTACCTACTCTTGAACTGTTTTTGGTCTTGGGGGTGGGTTCTAGAAACCCACAAAACAATACAGACTATTGCCATTGCTTTTGATTAGCCACTCCCCCCAGAACTTGATAGTGAGAATCTATTGCTGAGGATACCACATACTTGGATCACAGGATTTGGAGAAATGAAGCTCTTACTGACATGGAAGCTTCTCATCTACTGTTTAGCTTTCCTAGTACTAGAAGGTGCTATTACACCTGTTTGGAGAGAAAAGTCATTAGCAGTCGGACCCAGTTATGAGCCTAGAGAGCTACAGTAATAATCAACCTGGCAAGATATTTTCAATGATGCAATAGTAGCAAAACTACAATGGAATAATCAAGAACTTTTTATTTAATCTAAGACCCAGTCCATGGGTTAAAACAGTGCCTGGTACTGTAGATCTGATCAAGAACCCATGGTTAGGAAGCTCATAGACAATATGTGTGAACTTACAAATACTATTTTGCTAAATGGATATAGATTCAATTGCTCTCTAAATATGTATTCCTATAGCCATAGATTAGTGAAACTCACAGAGTTGACATATTAGGGAAGCTTATTTGTGCAGTGGATAGCAATTAACACTAGAACTGTAGTTTTGACAACCAAAGTACAGAGAATAAACATCTGTGGAGTACTCAGCTGTAAGAAAGACAGCCATATTACGCATGTCCCTGCAAGGCAGAGAAAGCATCACAGAAGGGCATGGGAAGGTTGGAAGAGCCAGCGGATGTAGGATTGGGATGAAGACAGTGTTTTCTGGGAACAACAGGATAATTATGAAATCATAGTAGCTGTGGATTTCTGCCTAAGATACACACAAGATCAAGAAAGTCAACATTCCAGCATGGGTCAGGGAAAAGTCAATGACCCTCTTCCCCCAGCTGAGGAGCTAATGACAGCTGTTAATTGCTAAGACAAGAAGGGTCCCAATTTTCCTTAGTGGTGTTATCTCTAGTAGGCCAATCACACTCCAGTGGATGATCCCATACCTATAATGCACATTGGATTCAGTGGACTTTAAAAATATGAAATACATGAATTTGGAAGCAGGCTTGCAGATAAGAGGTGGATCCAAGAGACGTCAGTACACAGAATAGGGAAAATGAATAAGAACCAAAAATAACTGTATTCATACTTGGAATTCTTAGAAACATATATATATATATATATATATATATATATATATATATATATATTCCCCTTTCTGATGTTTAAATTGATCACAAGCATCCAACCCCAGCTACTATGTCCATTTGACTGACAAAAATGTAGTGGCATTTTATTTGTATTTTAATAAATAGAATTTGTCTGATGATCAGAAAAGTAAAACAGCCACACTGGCCAGCCTTATAGACCAGTCAGCAATAACACACACCTTTAATCCCAGTAGCCACACTAGCTTGCCATAGAAATCAGGTGGCAGTGGTGCACGCCTTTAATCCCAGCCCTAGAGAGGAATATAAAATGGGACAAGACAGTTCACAGTCTCAGTTTCACTCTGAGATTCCTGGAGGCAGGATCACTATTTTTGGACTGAGGTTGAGGTAAGAGCCAGTGGTTGATTGCTTTGCTTTTCGGATCTTCAGGTTGAACCCCAATTTCTATCTTTGAGTTTTTATTAATCATGCTTCAGAAAACCATCATACTAGAAGTTCTTTTGTAGGGTATCTTTTCTTGTGTCCATTTGTTAACACCTAGACTATGGACAACTTCTATATAGAGCTTCATATAGACAAGGTATAATTTTAAGTGCTTGAACTTCTCTGAGTCCCATACATTGAATGTGCTCAAGTTGAACCACACTGTCCAAGCCATATTATTTTCTGATCGCAAAACATAGGTGGGAGAGAAAGCATTGAGGGAGGGGTATGGGAGAGTTGGCCTAAGGAAGGAGACTACTGAAGGAAACCCATGGAAGTTGAATAAAACCTGTGGTGTTTCTCTTTCTTAAGTCTCTCCATTGTATAATCCCCCTAACCCTTAAAGAACAGTGGCTAGGAAGAAGCCTACCCTCTCCATGAGTAGTTTTAGGCAGGTAATGATTACCTTTTATTAGGAACTGTAAGTGTGTTTGGCAAAGTACTATGCGGTAGCTCAAAGTAAGGGGCTTGGAAGGCAGGCAACAAGAACCACCTTGCCTTTGCCTTTTCGTGGTTGATTCATTGTTTTTAGTACCCCAGTTCCTTCCACTGTTAAATAGACTAAAGTCATCTCATCTATTTATTATGAGAATTGAGAATATTTCTCAAAGATGTGCCTATACATGCACACATGTATATCTATAAATACTTATATATACATGTATGTATATGAACATATACAGTATAATTTGTCTTAATAAGGTATCATGATATGTAGAAGTTCATTACTAAACTGGGTGGAAAAGGGAATGCCATATTCAAAGACAGCTCTCAAGGCAGCAGACTGACATCTTTTGCTTTCTCTAGATAATCCTGGCAGCTGTGTAACAACCCACTCCAACTCGTCACCCCAAGGAATACGTGGAATTCCACTAACTGCAATTGGTAAACAGTTGTTTCATTAAAGTCCTTCAGAAAATGCATGGCTAATTGAAAACTACCCATGGATGGTCCCCATAACATTTGACTACCTTTATTCTTTCTCTGCACCTACACTGTAGTTTTTAAAGAATAGATAGAAAAAAGTAGTACTATAAGCTTGACATACCAAACCTTTCGGGAATAGGCCTGGTCCTGTGCAACCTTTCTCTGTAATCAAGTATCTTTGACTTCAGTAACAGAAACCTAACCAAAGGAGGAAGCTAAATGTACTAGCTCTGAAGACAAGAGTTCAAGCATTGAATGCTCAGGCCTGATTTAGCTCGAGAGTTTCCTCTCATCTTTGACACACATTTGACACATGTCCCAAGTAGATGTGAAGTCCTAGCTGAACCCCCAGCTCACAAACACACCTTTTTTTGATAGCAAGCATACAGTATCTTCTTTCAAAGACACATTTGTAGACCACAGTAATCCTTTCATCAAGGACTTTAAGTGTGCCACTTAAAACTTGTGTCTATAACTATAAGAATGTATATTCTGTGGTCATGCTGTGGAAATTGGAAAAATAGATTTGTGATAACCACTTACTTGAGTTCTTTAGACTCTCTCTAATTGGTTCTTTACTTTCACATGTTTTTCAATTGTTTATGTATAATCAAAAGAAGAACGGAATTTCATTTCCTAGTGAAATAGTATGAGTAATACCAGCACCATTGCCACAGGGAGATCTCTCAGCTGACAGAGCTGTCAGAATTTCTGACCTCATCTACCAAGAAAGGAAAGATGAGTTTGTCCTATAGATAAAGCATTTATCTAATTATTCTTTATCAATAAAACTCAGGAGTCAGATATGGGGGCATGAACCTGATTGATCAGAGAAGCAGTGGAGAAGTGACTAGTGACCTCCTTTGATCCAAAGGGGCCAAGGATCTTTCTAAGCCCTTCCCTACTACTTCCTGTGTCTCTCTATATGTCCTTGATCCTCCAAAACCTCTATGGCTAATTTTGGTCAGCTAGTAACTAGCTCTACCCTCTGATTCAAAGTAAACTTTATTTGGAGTCTCCAGAGTGTCACAGTGCAATCAAAATATCCCACAACATATATGGACTCAACTATTTATAAAAGATACTCTGAAAGTAAAATACAGAAGATGTTTACAAGCCTTATAAGGGACTTAGCCCAACTGGTTGGAATTCTGAGTCTTCCTCTGGCCTCAACAAATTAGTGAGCTGTATCTGCTTCTCCACAGGATCTCAGAGTAATCAGATAAAAAGTCAGTTATATAATTATTACCCTAAATTCTGTGGTTGAAATTAATAAAATTAGGTATTCAATGAGGCAAAGCCGTGCCTAACTTTGAGATAGCAATCTTTTATTTAGGACCATTTTCCTCATATAGATAATTCTTAATGATTCCTTTAATTCAGCTGTCTTGAGGATCTGAGCATGTGGTTGACAGAATGTTATAGAGGCAAAAACAAATGTTTATGCCTCAGCTTGCTTCAGCACTAGGATACCTGAAAGTCTGATAACAGCGGCATCAGAATGAGCATCAGCTGATTCGTGAGAAGCAGCATCTGCAGATTTGTTCTTTAGTCATTTCTCTGCTCTTTGTTATTCCCACACTACAGTTTACCATTCCAGATACTACCCTTCTTTGTCTACACCTGAACATTTAAGATTTACAATCCTGCCCCCAAATAGAAAGTTTACTTGCCTGGAATTCAACAAGGAGTATAGAGTAAAACCTCATATTAGTGAGGTGGATATTAAAATTTACATTAGGCCAGATAACAAAACTGTTATCTTTACAATGTCTACAATATTTATTGGTAACAGTTAAAATAATAGCCTTAATTCTTTCCACATTCCCTTGTGTTTGTGTGTGTAGCATGTGTGTGCCACGGGCAAGTGTGACAAGCACACCCTAACTTGGTGGTGTCACTTCTCACGGCCCTTTCAGGTGGTGGAACTTAAACCACAGACTTGGAGACAGGGGCTCTTCTACTTTTCTAGACATCTCACCACCCCAGAAAAAAAAGAGAGATTTTTAACTTTCTTATTACAAAAAAGAAATTTGATAAGGTGATGGGCGTGCTCATGGTTTCATTGAATCTGCAATGTATTTATAGATTGAAATAGATTTATCCTGTAAATGTGCACTATTTTCAAGTTAAAAATAAATATATAAAATAAAGTAAAACAAAAAAAACTAAACAAAATTTAATGGAAAGAAGTATCTTTTTAGTAAACCAGGCTTTCCTTGAACTCACAGAAATCTATCTGCCTCTGCCTCCCAGGTACTGAGATTAAAGGCATGTGCCACCACCTCCTAGCTACTCTAACTCGTTTTAGAGTTTCTCGAAAAGTAAACATATGCAAAATCAGAAATTGAAACAGATTTGAGATGTAAGTATAGCGGGATTGTTCTATATTTGATTCCTCCCCTTTTCATCTTAGGATTTTTTTTTGTTCATTCTAGTATCTATGTATCAACTTGCATATTTTGATTTTAATTATCTTCTTGTCTCTTTGAATCTTTGAGATAGGAAAAATACTAATCTCTATGGGGAAGAAAAAGCTTAAGACCCACTCCTTGTTCTGTCAGTAGTTAATTTGTAACCATGGACCACAAGCACAGTTCCGAAAGACTGTGATCTTTGGCTGTTTCAGTTCTTCAGGATGTGGACAAGGAATTATCAAAATGACAGTCTTTCATCTTAGGAGTCTGTAGGTTAGCATCTTGGTCAGGCAGCTTTGATTCTAAGACAACTGTAATAGTTAAGTATATCAAGCACTGAGCCATAAAATCTTTAAACTTATTTGTTATGTTTCTCCTTGTTTATAATAATCAAACACGGTATTAATCTATGTGTATATATCCAGAGCTTGATCATGTAAACACTAGTGGCTTTGGTGGTTTTTTTCAAAAGAGAGAAAACCACTAACAGTCTTGCCTCTTCTACTTGTTTGGCAATTAGGAACCTAGCAGCCAAGCAAAATAGCCATTTGTACTGTTGGCAGATGTGCACAGTTTGCTGGCAGTGTACGTTGCAGGGGTATTGACTCCATGCTGTTGACTTTAGTCCTTCCCCACCAGAAGATGCCAGACTGCCAGGCTGTGCTTCCTCTCAGAATGAACTGAGCTGTTACCACAGAGTGACTACCCATGATTAACTGGGAAGTACAAAAGTAACCACACTCAAAACTTCAATTCTGATAGGAATTTTTGGCAAAGTAAAACTATAATTATGAGGACTTGTAGAATTGGCCTACTACATTCTAAAACAGCAAGGTGACAGCTTGGCAGGAGTGTGAAGTTTGGGGTAAGAGAGGATGCCATTGGACACTAGCCCTGCTTCCTTTATTATGGAACCTCTCACAAGGCTATGATCCTCTTTGAGCTGGAATATGGAAAATGGAATACTTACATACTAAGCGTGTGTGAAAACCATTTTTAAAAAGTATGTTAGTATATACTATAAAGGCATTATGAATTTAATTTGTTGATTCAAAAAGGTTTTATGAGTATTTCCTGAGACTATATGGAGCCTGGAGTAAGACACAATGTCCTCGAGTTCAAGGCTTAGGGTTCTATTCATCCAATGTACAACATGCTCTCAATGGACTTCCTGAGTTTGTTTATTCATAGCATATGCCAAATCTTCATCAGTTGGTATAGGATTTCTGTTTGATATCCCCAGGAATCAGAGCATGTTGTTACACAGGCTATGAACTTGGCTCTGGGACTCGCTCACTGCTAGATTATTCTGCACAGAGTCTGTGTAGACTTTGTGGAAAATATCCAACTGCTACCAGAGCCATTCATACTTAAGCTCAGTTAAAGTCTGACATTCGGGGGGCTTCGGATGCCATTCTTTTATGGCAGATTCATAAAACGAATAACATCTTTCCCCTGCTTCCACCTTCTCTTCTGAAACTATCAGGTTTGAGGTTCAGTAGTAAAATGTAGAGTGAATGAGAAGGTTTTAAAATTGTTCTGTTTTTACTTGCCGAGGTGATAGCCCTTCCTTAAAGCTTAGTTTTAGAGGCCAACAAAGCATACCCACCAGCACGTCCTTCTCATTTGTTCTACTGTGTTTCTTTTTTCTTGGTGGGTTATGTGGTGTGCTGAATAGAGAAAGAGGGTCTCCTTGCAGAAAAAAAGATTCTGTATGGCCATCATGTAATTGTCCTTATACTTATTTTAAGTGTTTCTAAACAAGAAAATTCAAACTAAAAAGAAAGATTTACCTTTCCATGAAGCCACTGAAGTATTTCCCATACTTCTTTTTCACATATTGAAAAAGGCAGTCTTTGTGGATCTTAACATCTGCATATGCCTGAGCTCATGGCAGAACATGATCTGCAAGTAGGTGAGACAGCTGGATCTGTAACACTGTGCTATGGGGCAATGGTCTTGTATCCTGTAAAGATTTGTCACTCATATTGGTTTAATAAAATGCTGATTGGCCAGTAGCCAGGCAGGAAGCATAGGCAGGGTGACCAGAACAGGAGAATTCTGGGAAAAGGAAAGGCTCAGTCTGCAGTTTTCACCCAGATGCAGAGGACACAAGATGAGAATGCCTCACTGATAAAAGGTACCAAGCCATGCGGCTAACATAGACAAGAATTATGGGTTAATGTAAGATAGAGTTAATAAGAAGCCTGAGCCAATAGGCCAACAAGTTTATAATTAATGTAGGCCTCTCTGTGTTTCTTTGGGACTAAAAGTCTTTGGGACTGGGTGGGACAGAAACCTCTGTCAACAAATGGCATCAACATGGACAACTACATCCTCATAAAACCTGAGAGACCTCGGGAAGTAATTCTAGACACAAAAGAATAGAGAAAACCAAGGCTTCTTAGTAGCAGCATTTTCTCAGGTGAGCTCTGTTTGCTAGAGGCAAGCATGTCTCATTTAGGAGAGGTTTCCTGACTCAACTTTAGCTGCAAAAACCTTGCAGTTCTTTTAAGAGGATACACCACCAAATACCCAAATGGTGTTTATGAATAGCAAACAGCATGCTTCTTGGTGGTGGCAAAGACCTTGAAACTCTGTAGAGTTGTGGCAATATACATGGCTCCAGCCAGTAACTCTGCCATGAAGCTAGACTTTCAGAAAGCTAAGGAATGGGGTGGATCCAGCTGTCAAAGCCATGGCTTTAATCCTAGCAAATTAAAGACTCATGTGGTCAGAAAAAGAGGGATATACAGTAAAGACAGATTCAGATAAACAAAAATCTTTAAAAAGTTTACAGTGTGTTTAAAAATATATGAAAGCTTGGGAGAGAAAAGAAAAGGGATAAAGTCCTTAAACAAAAAGTAAAGAAAGAGAGTAGTTGGGTGTGGTGGCACACACCTTTAATCCTAGCACTTGGAAGGCAGAGGCAGGCAGATCTCAAGTTCAAGGACAGCCTGATCTACAGAGTGAGTTCCAGGACAGCCAAAGATACACTGAGAAATCTTGTCTCAACAAACCAAAAATTAAAAATAAAAGAAATAGAGTTTAAAATAAAGCCATGTAAAGATGGAAAATGCACAGAGAATCTGAATACTGTATATTATTGTGCTGTCTTTGAATTGCTTGATGGCTGAGGAAGGAGCAACAGCTGCTAAATGACATTTGATTATAAATGCTGCTGGATTAATCCAACATATGTATTTGAAAATGCCTTGACTTCAAAATTAAGTCAAAAGTTATGTTACTTTGGAGAAGAGGTTTTGCTTTTGTTTCCATAGGAATTGAGAGGCTATGAATTCATTCTTGCTGTGGATTCATTCTTGGTTAAGAAAAATCAGGTTTGATCAAGGGAGACCCCCTGAAAAATCTCTGATAGGAACAGATGGCCCAGACGACCCAATGTTTTAGAGCACCTCTCTTGGTGTTTTCTCTGAGTACTACATCAAGAACAGCCTCAAAATTGCTGGTTGAGATGATCAAGCCTCACAGAATATTCTAGTCAGGACTTGACCATAATCCTAAATTTTCTTTGAGTCTCCATAAGACTATCAGCATCAAAAGTCAAAAGGAAGTAGCCTAGAAAACTATGCCAACATTCCCCCCAAAATGGATTATGAATGTTTATCTTTGTTTAGAGTGTTGGTTATAAATTGTTTTGGATAATGGTCTAAAAAAAAGCTAAACAAAGAAGATTAGATTCAGAGTTCTTGTTTTGAAAAAATGGGGAGGAATGCTGTGGGACAATGATCTTGTACCCTATAAAAATTTGTCACTCATACTGGCTTAATAAAATGTTGACTGGCCAGTAGCCAGGCAGGGCGACCAGAACAGGAGAAGTCTAGAAAGAGAAAAGGCTCAGTCTGCATTCATCACCCAGATGCAGAGGAAACAAGATGAGAATGCCTCACTGATAAAAGGTACCAAGCCACATGGCTAATACAGACAAGAATTGTGGGTTAATGTAAGATATAAGAGTTAATGAGAAGCCTGAGCTAATAGGCCAACAAGTTTATAATTAATGTAGGCCTCTGTGTGTTTCTTTGGGACTGAATGGCTGTAGAACCAGGAGGGACAAAAACCTCTGTTAATAACTTTCCATCACTGATTTTCTTCCTCTACAGTTTTAGGGAGCTCTTGACCCCATTTCCACTCCTCAATTTTTAACATTAATCAAGAATCTTTTCCTCAGTTTTTTTCTGGCCCACTTCTTATTTTCTGTTGGAATGTTCACTTGTCAAAACAGATTTTGCCATCCTTAGATAATGGTAAGCCATGGTTATTTTGAGAAATCATGGAAATGTCATTTGATGAATGTAGGGAGAGATTTATCTCAGTCTTGAATATCATGGGAGAGGTTTTGAGGGAGGTTTTTGGGAAATGTACTTCATTTAAAGATGGAACTTAAGAAACAATGCTGTCTTCTTTCTTGGGCATTTACTAGCATCTGCATAGGAAAGGTAATTCCTGAAATCGCTGAAGCCTCTGAAACCAGTGACAAGGCAATCTGTGAGTGGAGCTGAGACCTTGTAAGTAAGCAAAGAAAAACTTGCTCCTTTACATTTTTGAAACACTGTCCACATCATGATAAAGCCCATCTATTTCAGGAAGTTTTGAGTTTCCCTACCTATGAAAAGTATTCAACAGGACATAGATGCTTCTCAGATATTATTCTTTAGCTAGAAGTAATGAGCCTGTGTTTCCCCTCATTTATTATATTAACAACACCATCTGACAGCTTTGGGCAACACTAACAAACATCTGCTGTCTCAATTTCTGTATTTTAATTTCATGATACACTAAAAATAAAGTTATATAACTATGTAGTTGGTTCTCTGATAAATTTTGGTTTCTTAGTTTATACCATAGACCTTTCTTTATCTACTTCTACTGAGGTGTGTAGGTATATAACAAGAACACTGGGCACAGCATATCTAAACTGTCTTAGGATGTGTTTCTGTTGGTCAGTTCAGCAGATGGGTCTGCTTGTTTATATAAAACTTCAAAATCAGAAAATTCCAATTCACACTACTCATCAAATCATCAAAAAATACTATCTGGGTCTTCTTTCAAGCAAATCTTAAATATAATGGTTTCTCATCTCTACTGTTCCCACACTCATCAAAATTGAATTTAATTTTTGTTCCAACCATCATCATGGGGCCTCTGTTTCCAGAGATCCACAAATATTTCTATCTGTGTCATGCTCAAAGACTCGCTGAAAATCTCTTTTGCAAAATACAAATCTTATCATGTAAATTCTCACTGTTGAATATTTTCATGGCATCACCTCATATTTGGAATACCACCCGAAGCCCTTAGTTAAATCCTGTAAAGTCCTGATGGCAAAGAGCTTCCTGCTTCCCTTACCTAACTTCTCTGATCTCCTCATGACCTCTCCTTGGCTTATCTGCAGTCACAGGTATCCTTGAACATAAATGCTTCCTCTCATCTCAATGATTTATGATTGTCTTGGTCACATAAATGGATGGATCTCCCTCTCTTCTCTATTCCCTTTTCAGCTGTGTCTTGGAACCAGCCTCTCCTGCCACTCTCACTGAAAACAGTTGCCACCTCCTTGTCCTTCTACACTCATCATCTAACACTATGTCACATATTTGATATATTTACTTAAAAACTTTGCTTCGGGTCTTTGGAACAAAATTCAACAGGTTTGCTTAGAGAAGACGTTTGCCTTCACTATTTACAAATATTGGGTCTCCTAAAATTGCAAATGACCATTGTGTTGTGTTGTTGCTCAAAATCCATTTGTTTAAGTTTTAATCTCTGGTACCTCAGAGTGTTACTGTATTCATGATATGGTCTTTAAAGACATATTTAAGCTGAAGTTTAAGTCATTAGAATGGATCCTAATCTAATACAACTGGAGTCAATGTAAGAGATGTGCATCTACATGCAGGACAGACCTTGTGGACAGGCATGATGAAACAGTCTTAGAGAGACCTCAGGAGAAAACATTTTGGACCCACTCCATCTTGGGTTTCTAGCCTCTAGATTAGAACTAAGAGAAAACATTTCCTATTTTTTTAAAGCCGTGTATCTGTGTCACTTAGTTATAGTGGCCCTATAACTAAATCTATTAGTTTCTTAAATACCAGGTCAAAAATATTTTTACTGAGGAGATTCTGGTCCTTACGGGTTACAACTTTGGAATACAGAAAGTCAGCATTTCACAAAACACAACTTAGAAAATATAGCAAGCCACGCATATACTCCCCAGCTAAGGAAAGGGAATATTGACAGCAAAGGTGGTCTCTTCCAACTGTTCCCCAGGGTCTCTGGAGAGGAAGTACTGCTCAGAGCGCAGGACTATTTATTCCTTCTGTGGCAGTTCTGTAGGCCATAAATGTGCCTTTCCCAAACACAGCTTTGTTATTCTCTGCTTTTAAACTTTATATCAATGGACTTTGTAGATATTCTTTTGTGACCTACTGCTTACATTCTACATTTAGTATTTAAAAAAATTCTGATGGGGAAGTCCTCACTTGAAATAGGATAAGCCACATCAATTGCCTTCAGTAACAGACTAACCGTTTTGCTATAAATACTCTGTGAAAATTTTACAGCCTTAACTCATTAATAAGCATAACATTTTCAAAAGATTTTTTAATATGCATCACAGCAAAGAGCATGAACATGACTTCAGAGAGAAGCAACTATTAATAGCTACTGAGGTGGCAACACAAACTGCTTCCCCACAAGTGCCTGAGCGTGCGTGGGGGGGGGCATGGGCATACATTGCTTCTTGTTGCACCTGCAAGCCACCAAGGCTCACATCAATCCCATGGAATTCAACTCCAACTTTAAGACACAGATAAATCCATAAGTGATGGCATTTGTGTGAGTTACAGACACCTTAAACCTAACTGAGATATCCAAAAGTCAACTGAGGGCTAAGAGCATGATGGGACATTTTTGAGAAAGATGTACCATGTGTTGCTTGGAGTTGATGTCAAAGGGTGCACTCTTAAGTTCCTAGAGTTGGTAGTCGTTTTCTCATCCTGTTTTTAAGTGACAAGGAAACTCAGATGTAACTTTGTTGGTTGCTGCTTTGTTGCTTTGTGAATGATCTCTTAACTAATTATTCATTGTGTGATCCTGACCTCTACCTAGTAATGCACCAAGCACTATTAGCTTCCACTTCACAGTAAATAATCTTCTCAATAAAGATTCCAAACCAACCAACAAAATAAAGTAGTAGTAACAAAATTATGGATTAGTGTTTGCTTAACTAGCCATGGATTTGAAAATATGACATAATGCTATAAAAAAATCTCTAATGGTAAAATGCCATCATTGTCTTTTGTAGTAAGAGGGGAGAAAATGAAGAA
>PVIU01033092.1:0-12786 GCA_004026605.1 Ondatra zibethicus | reverse complement strand
CCAAATGGGATCCTTTTGACACATTCAAGATCCTGGCATAGCAAACAATATATACATTTGATGTTCACTACATACAAAATATTTTATTTAATATATATGCATATACATTTATGAAATTCTCAACATTTACTGTTAATAAGGTCAAGTAATAATTCAGGTGCAAGCAAATCTTACATTGTTACAACAGATTATGTTTTCTTTAAGTTGAGCGCAAGGCAAAGAGTTAATTCATTTTTAAGAACTACATCGAGGAGAACACATAGTATAGACAAGTTAAGTGTACTGTTAAGATCACATTGTAGGACAGATGCTGAACCAAAAGCATGGACAAAAAAGTGACTTCATATTCTGGCTTTGTGCTAATTCTTGAACATGTGTTTACTGAATGGAGTGTTTATGAAACAGCTTGCATCATTAAGAGTATTTTTTTCTATATTGTGTGTTCTGTAGTACATTGGAACTTATTAATTTTTGCAGAGCAATCTTATTAATTTTTGCAGAGCAAACAATATCATATGTCTGTCAAAGTTGACAATTAATGAAATATGATTACTACTCAAAATAGAGAAATAATATTGCCAACAAATTTGTCAATCACATAGTACATTCTTATAGTACTATTATTAAGTACTATAAGTAATAATAGTACATTATTAAGGACATTCTTATGACCATGTGGGAAGGGAAGGTATGGAAGACAGGTAATTTTGTGTACATTTATATTGATTTCTCTGTGGCCTTCATCCTCATTGCTTTTTAACAGTTTTAAACCTTTGCTTACAACTCTAACACCTAGGATGGCTCATCGATTCTGACCAAACTCTGGGACATCCAATCAGTATCAGAAATCACGTCCATACCTGAGGTCGTGGCATCTGGGCCCTTTGTATGGGTAAAACTAAATAAAGCTGAAGCAGAGTAGGTTTCTTTGAAATTTAGAATTAAGAATAAGAAATCCAGTTTCAGCTAGGGTTAGTCTCTTGAAAGGAAAAAGGTTCACATAATGGGAAAGCCTTCTGGTTCCATATGGACTGAATAGCAGGGAAAGCTGTCTGCAGGGAGAGCAGGAAGCAGATGCCCAGGAAGAAACACAGACAAAGGATGGGGGGAAAGAGGGAAGGGACAGATTTGCAATTTCTGGAAGGTTTCCAACTTCCCAATGTTGTCTGCTCTGCTCTCCCTTGAGTTACAAAACCACTCCTCTGTTCTTAGAACAAGTTGTCCTCTGTGGAAGCAGCATTCACGCTGCTGTTTACTATTTGGAGAGGAAAAAATGTTCTGGTTTGTATGGACAGATGCCTTTGGATTGACAGCTTTTACACAGTAAAGGATAGTCCAAATTAGCTAAGTAGATAAAGACCTGTGGCTCCTCACATCAGCTTTCATCCATATCCATTACAATCCAAAGAACCGGGAGACCAGAACACAATTCTCCAATCATCCCTGATTTACGGACATAAGAGCCAGCACCTTTTCTTGGACAATAAGACCAAAGATTCCTGGGCTGTTTACATGCATTTCTTAGATCATTTCTGACTCTTGGATTATTTCTAATATAAAGATCAAAAAAGTCCTTTTTCCATAAACAGTTAGAAAAATGTCTTTTATTAAATCTTAGTTCCAGATGAGCTAAGAAAAATGTGAGTTCAAAGTTAAAAGTTTAATGAGTTTTATAAGGGAAAATATATACATTAAAAGAATTATAATTAGAGGCTTTATCAATCACAAAAATAAAAATTTATTGCATTCCTTACATACTACACAGTTCTGGTCTCTCATAAACTCAGAGGTTTGCAGCAATGTTAAGGTGAATTGAAAGATCTCTGACAAATGAATAAAGTTAAAGTGACGTCTGATTTTCTCACTTAAGTAGTTAAATCTAGAAGGGGAAATAAATTCTTTTTGGGAAAGGCCATGCAGTTGAAAAGAGAAACATTTAAAGTCCAGAAGAAATGCTTGAGGCTTTATTATAGTGGTTGGCCACAAAACTAAGAACCTGCAAAGTACTTCTCAAAGGTTAAAGAGAAAGGAAATGTATACACAAGAAAATCATTCCTAATCAGTCAGGGGCCTGAGGAATTGAGTGTCTGCTACCAGGAGGCCTCTGAGAGTCTTGCTGTTCATTCAGAATAAGATCTATTGTCTGGTGTTGTTATAATGTCACATGCCAGAAGTGAGATAATCAACTAGAGAAAAAAAACAATGTGTGACTTTGATAAAACAAAAATGAAACAGGGATATAGATTTCCAATAAGAGTATAGAGCAAGTGAGAGAATGTGTGGATCAAGTAGAAGATTCCTAGTACACATGACTATAAGGTTTCTAGTAACAAAATAAAATATACTGGAATTAAATTGAAATATTCTTGAATCTATAGTGATAAAGATTACAATTTCAATAAGTAGAAGTAAGTATGTCACGCGGATGAATCCCAAATGGTTTGTGCTGACACTAATGTGTCAAGGAGGTAAAGAACAACTGTCCTTTTCTATGAGTACCCTTAGATGCAGTGACTTTTATTTGCTTGTGATGATCTTCCCAAGTTTATTGTGTGTAGATATTATGGAATCGACAGGAGCTCAAATAGAGTAAACTATAAGAAAAAAGAATTTGCAGTCTTCTGCTTCTGGAGCTAGGATGATCTTGTTTATCAGATTTTAGACAATAGACCTCCAGATTCTCTGCGGCTCCCACATCCGCATTAGGCTTATAGTTACATAATTGACTTTTCCTTTTCAGAAGCCTAAGAACTTGACTACAGCTATACTTCTGACATTCCAGTGTGTGTAGCTTCAAAAGGACCTATTAGGGAACATCTCAACTTCCATAACTACACAACAAAGCTTCGCTAAAGAATCTCCTCTTACCTATGAGTCTATCTATTTCGTTGCTTCACTCTGTCAGTCTATCTATCTGTCTATCTACTTATAATCTATTAATTGATCTATTTATGCATTCCATTGGCTTTGTCTCTCTGAGGAATATGACACACATTTTAATTTTATTAACAATGACAAAGGTGTCAAAGTAACTACCCTGATGTTCAATAACAGGGGGACCTGAATGGAAAATACACATGAGCTCCGTATATACCTAAAATAAAAAGGGTGAATTAAAAGGCAAGTGTTCTGCCTCTAAACAGTTAACTTCCTGAAGATAAAACACTGCATGTCTGCCCTTCAATCCCCTTGCATGTATAGACATATAACATAATCTATACAACATATGGGTATGTGTATTCACTTTTTGAACAAATGAGGAAAACAAAAAAGGAAGTAGGTACTAAGTATATACAAATAGTATTAGTTGATGACAAGTTATAACCCATGTCTAATATTTTCAAGGGTGGTTAGAAAATTACAATCAGAAATTAACCCCTGCAATTAGTTTTATGGAAAAAAATCAAAAGAAAACTGTAATCAGAAATTGACCTGTGTAATTAGTTTTATGGGATAGATTCAAAAAATAGCAGATTATATGCCAAGATTTTTGTGCATCTTTTTTCCATATTATGATGTTATTATGGTATATTGTTATAACTCTCTAACAATTTGTTTAATTTGCCATCTGATCTTACTGTGATCCAGATACAATGTGCCTCAACTTGTCTTTTAATTGGCCTGTAATCCATTTTACATTAAGATCTCAATCCATTTAACTTCTCCACTTTCACACTACTTTTCTTCTTTTGCCTTCATTGATCAATTTTTATCTTCTTGTTTCTGATTCAGATCAATAGATATCTATCTGGAAAGCTATTCCCCATGTCTTTGGACCCAAAATATGTGCTGTGTTTTCTTCTTCTTTATCTCAAAAACTTCCATAGCTTTCACTTTGAATTTTTTATACAGGTTCATCTATATATCCTTGACTAGCCTTGTCTTTGTCATGTAGCTAAGCTACATGAACTCATAATAATCTTTCATTATATATCTTTAAGGTACTGAGGTCAGAGCTGTGTGTCTCTGTTGGATGAGGCCGCTTGTTCATTCCTGGCTGCCCAGAACCGAAATAACCACACAGAAACTGTACTAATTACAACACTGCTTGGCCAATGACTTAAGTGTATTTATGGCTTACTCTTATATCAACCCATGTCATTAATCTTGTATCATCATGTGGCTATGGCTTACAGGGTAAAGTTCCATCAGGTATCTGACATCTGTGTCTGGCAGGGCTACATGTCTTCTCGTGACTCTGCCTTCTTTCTCCCAGCATTTAGTTTAGTTCTCCCCACCTGCTCTACTCTGCCCTATCACAGGCCAAAGCATCTTCTTTAATCATTAGCCAATAAAAGCAACACATATACAGAAGACCCTCCCACACCATGCGTCCATATCCAGCTTTGTTGTGGCAAAACATATGACAGTGTATATTTTGGTTTTTATCCATGCTAATGTTCTTTCATACTTGCACATATTAAATGACGGTAACGTCTGTAGGAACAAATATTCTGCTTTTGTTCTTCTTGCATCTAGCATGATACTTGAACCTTGGAAGGATAGCATATATTCTTTTATATGAATTAGCAAAAGAGAAAATGGATTAATGTAACAAAAAGGAGGACTTTTTATAATTTGTGAAGTGGTAGACAGAATTATCATTTTTATTCTCAAAGGACTCAAATTCCCATCAATAATCCCACTAATCCCATTCTGGGGTCATTTAAAATAGCTTCAGATCATCCCACTGCACACCTTATTATAAAATGCTAATTTTAAATACCTTCATACTACCATTAAGTTCTACATACTATGCAACCAGTCATTAAGTTGTTTAGCATAAGGAAACTATTTTAGAGCATACATGGCTTGGAATCCACATATATTCATATATATGTGGATACACAGAAATGAACATAAAGTAGATACTCTTTACTGCATGATTCTCCTACTACAAATTTGCCTCATTTTCAGCAACTACATAATACAGAGACTATGCTTTTTGACTCCATGTGGACATACTGCACTACATAAAATATCTGAATTCCTCGGTGTCTAAATCAAAAAGTGCCTCCTTATGTTGGGCACAATTACTGCTCTCTACTAGAAATTTTGCTTATCTGGTGAAATAAGAAATTTATAGTTTTTCATGTGCATCAAGTATGCCATATATGAACATCTCTCTGAGGGAATGCAGGAAAAGAAGCATAGACAAATAGACATTTACTTTACTTTGGATAACAAGAGCTGGTCTGAGCTTAAAAAGTCTGCAGCCAACCTATGGGGCTTTAGGACGCTGTCACATAATTATAGGAATTTAGCTATTGCCTGCTGAATTGATTTTCTCTTTCAAACTGTTAAAAAATTTCCACTAAAAAGAGGTTGAGTTGGTCCCTGCATGGAGCCTTCACTCCTACATTCTTGCCTCTTTGTTGTGAGAAGATACACTGCAGGCTACTGAAAGAGAAACCTGAATACCAACCCAGCCTCAAAAACCTTTGACCTATAATCTATTCTGCCTGCAAGATGTCCTAGGGAAACTGTGGTGCAGTACTTGTGGGGGTGGCCCACCAGTGTCTGGTTTAACTAGAGGCCCATGCCTTATACTGCCTGGATGGTCAGTAACTGGAGACAGGCCAGCCAAGAGATCTAGGGTAGAACCAATCACAACTGGTAATCAAAATCAATGAAATGATTCCTAAAGATATTCTGCTGTACTTATAGATTGGTACCTTGTCCAGTCATCATCAAAGAGGCTTCCTCCTGTAGCAGATGAGAGCAGATGCAGAGACTGATAGTCAGACATTATGTGAAGAGAGTGTCTCAATGGGAAGTCTCCATTGGATCCCTCTGCTCCAACCTCCTAGAATTCCAGGAAGGCGGGGGCAGAAGGATTGTAGGGGTTAGAGAAGGCAAAGGAACACCAGGACATGGAACATAGTATCAGCTAAACAGGACACCTATGGGCTCACAGAGACTAAATTGGCAAGCCTGGGCCTACATGCGTCTGTACCAGGTCCTCTGGGTATATGTTGTGGCTCCTAACTTGTTCTGTGGAACTCCTAACAGTGGGAACAGATATGTCTCTGACTCTTTTGCCTGCTCTTGGGACTCTTTTTCTCCTGTTGAGTTACCTTTTCCAGCTTCAGTATGAGGGCTTCTGTCTTCTTTTATTAGACTTTGTTTTGTCATGTTTGAATGTTGTCTTTTTTAGGCCTGCTTCTTTCTAATGGAACATGTAGAGGAAGTGGATCCAGAAGAGAAAGGAGGTGGAAAGGATCTGGGAGGAGTGAAGAGAGGGGAAAAATGATTGGAATTTACTGTATGAGAGAAGAATCTATTTTCAAATTTTTAAAAAAGTCACCCCTAAATATCTCAGATTTGGTGTATAAATATACATAATTCTGTTCACTAAGAAAATGCCAGACATTTTCCTGTGAAGAATATCTTTCATTTCATGAGAAAAATTTATTTTATTGTGATTCTATGTGGTAGAGACTACTTCTGTTAAATATACTTACCAGTCATTAAGAAGTCCTTATTTATTCTTGCTTCTAAACTTTTAGCATTTCTTTAAAAACAACAGCAAAAACAACAAAACCAGGTTACTAAAATCAAATCTTTTAGAAATTAATAGAAAGAATATAAACATGCATTTTTAACAAGCAACTCAGAGAAATCATTCAAGAACATCTTGACAACTCTGGCTCCTTTAGCATCAATAAATACCCTTCCTGAGAAGAAGAGTAAAAACCAATTCAAAATAATTTTGAAATTTGAACAAAACCATTTTATTTCAATGTACGACTTAGTGAAAAACCTAAGGAGGGGAAAACTAGAGAGAATTAAAATATAAAACACACACTAATATTACAAGCTCATCTACTACAGCAATTTTTAACTCCTTAGTTCATTCCAATCTGTGCTTTCCTGGGCAAATTCTAACTTGCTGTAAAATTATGTATAGTGAACACTCTTAAACCCCATCTGAGGACAGGCAATGTATCAGTTTTTAATAATACCAAGACATGTTTCTTCATGATGGCAACAAACAGTTAATAAATGTTAACAGATGGCTTCATCCTAATGCCTACCTAGAAGAAAAGAAATGATTTTAATTCAAGTCTAAATTTAGAATTTAGAATACCTTGAAGATAAAGGTATTCAAACAAGCATTAACATGAATTTTCCTTAAGAAAACATATGAACTATGCTATAATAATTTGAGTGAAGAAATGATTACTTCTCTATACCCCGATTGTTTTCAGACAGGAGAAATCATGGAAAGGAGACCAGAAGGAAAGTAAAATATCTTCTAAAAATAAAACTTAGAAACACATGACATTTGCTATCAAAAGATTTGCCTCCAAGTCCCACCCCTTTCCATGTATGATACCCAGGAAAACACTAGTTATCCTTCAAGGGTTTGAAATATACTATAGTTAAGAGAGGTTTCAATTAGTGTTTAAGGCTATATTGTCTTTAAATTTGCCTTTACACAGTTATTTGAGAATTTGCATATATCTTGAAAAAATATTACATATATGTAAACTCATATAAAATAATATGAAAAATTATTTCTCTTGTAAAAATAGTTTTAATTTTCAAGTCATAGTCAATAAAATTCAAATTCAAATAAATGGCTCAAAGTATAGATGATTTCATTATCTCTGAGAGTAAGACAATATACTAACGCAGAATCTGCCTCTTTGACATAAGGACTATTTTGAGCTGAGTGCACTTTAAGAAAAACAATGAGCCTCAAAAGGGCACTGTAGCTTATTTTTCTTCTTCCACAGAAAAGATGAAATGCTATATGGAAGATCATTTTCTTATATGAGGAAGAAAGTCCCATTCTTATTGTAAAAACAGGAAGTTGAAAGTAAAAGAATATTGTACAAAGGAATTTCTTAAAACAAATCTCTTCCTTTTTTAACCATGCTTCAGTGTCAATCCTTCCCCATAATCTCCTTTGTTCCACATAGAAAATAAATGTTCATGTTGTATGATATTTTACTCTTTTTACTCTTCTTGGGGTGTGGGAGGGCACCCAGCTACATAGTAAGCCACAGAGAAAGATGTAAAGAAAAATATACAGAAAAAAAGATAAAAACTCAGAGGGAAAAGGTACATGGGTTAACATAAGATAAAAGCTGGCAAGAGACAAGTCAAGCTAAGGATGGGCATTTATAACTAAGAACAAGTTTCCATATGTGATTTATTTGGGAGCTGGGTAGTGGGTCCCTCAAAAAGCCAAAAGAACAAAAACAATACCTCATTTTGGTATACTGATGAGGTCTCATATTTCCATGTAGGGTCTGAGAAAGCTGTAATATATACATACATACATACATGGATGGGGTGGGGCGGGAGGGTATGTGGAGGGAATGGGAGGAGAAGAGGGAAAAATAAGAAAAAAAAAGAGAAAAAAACCAGAATCCATATATAAAAAAGGAAGAGTGGGAAAAGAAGAGAGACAATGAAATAATAAAAAAGAAAAATGCTACCTAAACTTGGGAAATACACATGGAGTCTCATTCCTGTATGCTATTGTGTTAATTTTGAAATTTTGGAAGCTGGAAAGCTGCCAAAAGATCTGGAGTTGAAAGAGGGACTGTGGAAATAAACTAGTCTAGGTATTTTAAGAATGACTTAATTTTTTAAAAGTCAAAAAATGTATTTGTTAAATGAAAATTTAAAAAAATGTTTTGGAGAAGTTTTGCTTTAGTTTCCACAGGAAACAAGAGGCTGTGGATTCTTTTCAGGTTGGTTAGTGTCTGGTTTGATCAAGGAAGAACTCCTGAAACTTGATTGGTGATATCTATCACCAAAGGTTATAACTGATCTTCCCAGGACTTAGTCATTATCTCAAATTTTCTCTCTGGGAGCCTAAAAATTGTTCACCCACTTTCAGCAGTGAGCAGCTGAAAAAACACAACATCCACCTCTCAAGAGAAAAGAGGGTATGGGTGGTCCTTGGTTATTTTATGAGTTGTAGACGTTTGTTATATTTAGGAGAATATAGAATTATAGAATAAAAAGACAACTATTAATCTCAAATATTATGCATTGGCATGGGTATTTGTATATGGGTACAAATTCAAAGCCAATTTTATTACACTGTATATATGTTTTACTCTTATTTAAAGGACTTTTGTATATTGATACAAATTTAAGGTAGTTTCTGATACAATACACTGTATCTATGTTTCTACTCCTTTAAAGGATTTTGTATATTAATACCAATTTAAGGCTATTTATTACAATATTATATATATTTATACATATATATGTGTGTGTGTTTCTGCTCCTGTTTTAAGGTATTGTACCTATGCCGTCCATTTAAAAATATAAGGCAAAATTCTCGATTTTGAAAGCTATTATTTTGAACTATTTAGGATGATCAAGAAACACAGATCAGTAGTTAGTCATCTGTAGTAATCAAATTTGCAGATATGCTAGGTACGCTTTACAGATCTTATAAGGACATATTTTAGATGGATAGTTGGTCTTAAAACCTTTCAAAGACCTACAGAATATGGCATTAATTTTTTTTTAACTTGGGGCTTTGCATGGCAGTGAGACATTTCTGCTCCTGGGAGCACCAGTTTACTTTCAAAAGGATGATGGACATTGAGGGAACTTCATAGAAGTTTTCTTTCATTGTGGCAAAGTTAGCCACTGAGCAAAAAACTGCTCTTGCCTTTGACTGCTAACTATGTGCTATGCAGAATGGACATGCAGTACCTACGGGAAAGTGACTGCTGCAAACATTGCCAAATAAAGGTGGGATGATCGTTCAGGGTTCCTGTTTCACAGAATAAACTGCCAGACATTCTGCAGATCATAGAGGAGAGTGATTGACAAACTGCCAATATAGGTAGGACAGTATTTTAAATTTACTGTTTCACTGAAAAGTCTGTCAGATGCTATGGGACTGTAGGCAGAAGATGGATGCCCTAATGCTGCAAAGGAACTTTGGGTGACTGTCCAGGCAGTCAGATGTCTTTGTCATTTCTAGAGTTTTTAGAAGTCATTTACAATGCACTTTTTATTTATTTAAATAATATGATATCCTTCTGGTGCTTTGATGGAGTTGAAGATTAGATAGTTGCAGTTGCAGTTTTTCTTAGATATGATAGAAAGTAAATTAGTTATAAAATTTTGTATTTACTAAGATAGGATAGATTATGGAATATTCTCTTTAAATTTACAAGATGCAAATGATTTTAAATGTGCCCAACCTCCATTTTTTGAAAAGAAAATAGTTTTTGACTTTTTAAATACCTCCTCCTGGGTCACCAAATGATGAGAAAAGCCAGACTTCCAACCATGTTCTTTATAGCACTCATTGCTACTTCAGTTTGGAGTATATGATGCTTTCTTTTTTGAATTGAATTTATATGTAAGGACAATAAAAATTATAAGCTACACCAAGGTAAACATTCTTTGGTTGGTTGCAGTAAAAATCATGCAAAAGTCTATGAACTTTATATCCTAAAAAATTTCCAAAAAGCACATATCTTAATGTGACAACGTTTTCTCCTGGTTCTAGCCTCTCTCTCTCTCTCTCTCTCTCCATATATATATATATATATATATATTCCATGAAGTGTGATAAAAATAGGCTCTAAAGCAGAAGGATTTTTTTCTTCATCATGGAGTACTGTGCTACACTTAACAATTTGTGGTTCAACTTCATTACTGTCATACACTTCATTAACTTAGAGCAACTTAAGAGGAAGTAATCTGTACATATTTTAAAATGAAAAGATCTTGACATCTTAAATTGAAAATATATCCATAAGATTTTGTTGCCCCTATATTTAATAAAGGAGAAATTAAATAATTGTCTTAGAGATAGAAATGCATATGATATACTTTGCTATATAATTAAAAGGCTTATGTACTTTGCCTAATTAAAAATAGACACTCATTCAAAATTACAGGGCATCCAATGTGTCTATGCTGTTTACAAATAACAGACAAAATGCCTGGAAACAAGAAGCAAAAGAACATAATTGTGCTCATATATTACCCTACAGTTCCTTCCACCCACTGCCTTTTCTCAATAAAATCCTGTGTAAAGTTAGGCCTTCCCTGCTCAGCCTTAAAAAGAGCTCCAATATGGACACAGCATCAAGGCAAACCATCTAAAGCTTGGAGTTTGATTGGATTTGATTTTCTCTTCTTTATTATTTTACCCGGGGTGCTGTGACCACAACCCAGAATGCATTAGTCATGCTTAGAACAGAAGATAACTTCTCTGAAAGGATATGAAGGGATTCATGAATGCAAAATGGAGCCAAAGAGCTCTCCTAGTTTATAGTTGCATGCATGACTTAAATCATAGAAAAGAGCTACTATCTTAGAAGACAAAACGTATTTGTGTAAAATTCCTGAACAGAATTTGGATTAGGACCGGGGACATGCCTAAATAATTGAACTAAAGAACAGAGATAATGGAATTATGGCTGGAATATGGAAGAACTAAAACATGGTTAAAAGACATTTAAAAATAATTTTCCTAGATCTTACATAAAAATTCACCAAAATGCAGTTTGTTATATTCATTTTACCCACAAAACCTCCAAGCGTTACTTTTGGTTTTTCCTACATGTTGAGTGATGGGGGCTGCAATTTTAGACAGTGATGTTTTTTAAAATAGAAGTAATGTATATGAATGACTGGGGCAAATGTGCTTTCATTTTTATACCTCTCTTCCAGCACATTGAAATACTGCAAAGGAATAAATAAATTCCTGAACACAAATTTCTTTTGAAAACTGAATAACAAAAAAAAAATGTGTAAAAACTGAATAATAACAAGAAACAGGGCTACATCTGTAACAAGAATTATCCTATCCAAGAGAAGCCCAACACCAAACAACTGCTATTCTGTTTTCTACCAACATTTTAGGAAAAAAAAACCTAATTCTAATTTTTCTTTATTTGTTTTTTAAAATATGGAAAAAATCAGTCCATCTAATAAAGTTTAGTAAGGCTAGGTGTTCTGTTTTATCCTAACAGCCCATGTATTATAAATGCTGTTATAAGCTCATATAATGATTGGGAAGTAGGAGATGTAGTGAGAGGGTTGTTGCTATGGAGCACATGTCCTCGAGAAAGACTAAGAGACCCTGATCATATCTTTTACACACAGGATTACAGGTAAGCAGCTTATGTCATCACATGTTCATAACCAGTGTGCTGCTTCTCCACAGGTACAGAATCCACGAACTGACACCTACAAAATTCTGTGGCAATGAACCATTATTCTTTTGGATCGGATTATCACAGATATTTGTTCAAATAGAAATTGGTTGACAAAATACTTGCATTATCCTGATACAAAAACAGATAAGAGCACAATAAACAAAGACAATGGCTTTAAGGAACAAACTCATCTCAAAAACAAACAGCAGCAAACTGAATCCAACAGTTCATTTGAATAATTAGTCATCAAGATCACTTGGGTTTTATTCCTAGGAGGCAAGGAGAGTTCATCAAAATTAACAGAATTTAGGGGAAAATATGATTATATCCATTGATACAGATGCATCATTTAACAAAGTATAACATTTGTTTGTGTTCAAACACACAAGAAATTGGATATAAAAGCAATGTACCTCCATATAATAAAATTCATATATCACAAGCCAAAACTCACCTTACACTAAATGGGAAATTTGAAACCTTTCTTTCTAATATCTGGACTAAGACAACCATGTACACGTTCAATATGATATATATGATATAGAAGTCCAAGCCACCCAAGAGAAAAACATGTTCAGAAAGAGGAATTTATATAGCAACGACTTGTCAGTCTTCATAGGTAGAAAAT
>PVIU01033091.1:0-12799 GCA_004026605.1 Ondatra zibethicus | reverse complement strand
TCTTCTAACTTTTTGTTAGTTTTCTCATCCCTTTCGATGAAGGAGTTTTTCACCTCTTCTTTAAAGGACTCTATAATTTTCATAAAGCTACGTTTAAAGTCAATTTCTTCTACTTCATCTGGGATAGGTTGCTCGGGCTTTCCTGTTCCATAATCGCTGGATTCTGGTGTTATCATGTTGCTTTTCAGGTTGTTGGACGGATTCTTTGATTGGCGCCTGCCCATCTCTTCTGAGAGTTGCCCGCTCTGCTCCCTTCGGCTCCGCTTGGTTCCCGGGGTCAGGGTCCAGCAGGGTCCAGCTGAATCCGCGGAAGCTGATTGGGCGAGGTTCCCGGTCCCAAGGGCAGGCCTACTGAGGGCTGCCCGCTCCGCTCTGCTCGGCTCCGTGGGACAAAGGAGGCCCCCTAGCAGGGGACTCGCCCTTCCCCCAAGGCCTCAGCCCGGGTGGGCCGAGCTCGGGTGCAGCCGGGACCACGCAGATAAGAAGGGATGCCCGGGGGCGAGCAGTGTTGGGATAAGCAGCAAAGCCAACAGAGGGGAGCCCCCTGCCAAACTCTTTTTATGAAGCTACAATAACCTGATACCAAAACCACCCAAACACTCAACCAAGAAAGTTAATTACAGACCAATCCTACTCATGAACATCAATACAAAATTTCTCAATAAAATACTGGCAAACTGAAGAACACATCAAAAAATTATCCACGATGATCAAGTAGGCTTCATCCCAGAGATGCAGTGCTGGTTCAATATACAAAATTCTATCAATGTAATCCATCATATAAATAAACTGAAAGGAAAAAAACATATGATCATTTCATTAGATGCTGAAAAAGCATTTGACAAAATTCAACACCCCTTTATGATAAAGGTCTTGGAGAGATTAGAGATACAAGGATCATATCTAAATATAATAAATGCAATATACAGCAAGCCAACAGCTAACATCAAATTAAATGAACAATGCCATTCCACTAAAATCAGGAACAAGGCAAGGATGTCCACTCTCTCCATATCTCTTTAATATAGTGCTTAAAGTCCTAGCAATAGCTATAAGACTACATAAGTAGATAAAGGGGATTCGAATTGGAGAGGAACAAGTCAAACTTTCATTATTTGCAGATGATATGATACTGTACATCAGTGACCCCAAAAACTCTACCAAAGAACTCCTACCACTGATAGAAACCTTCAGTGATGTGGCAGTATACAAGGTCAACTCAAAAAAATTAGTAGCTCTTCTATACACAAAGGATATAGAAACAGAGAGGGAAATCAGAGAAACATCACCCTTAGCAATATCTTCAAATAGCATAAAATATCTTGGGGTAACACTAGCCAAAGAAGTGAAAGATCTATTTGACAAGAGCTTTAAGGCTTTGAAGAAAGAAATTGAAGAGGACACCAGAAAATACGAGGATCTCCCATGCTCTTGGATTGGTAGGATCAACACAGTAAAAATGACAATTCTACCAAAGGCAATCTATAAATTCAATGCAATCCCTATAAAAATTCCAACAAAATTCTTCACAGACCTTGAGAAAACAATAAGCAACTTTATATGGAAAAACAAAAACCCAAGCATAGCCAAAACAATCCTATACAATGAAGGAACTGCTAGAGGCATTACCATCCCTGACTTCAAACTCTATTACAGAGCTACAGTAATGAAAACATCTTGGTATTGGCCTAAAAACAGAGACATTGACCAATGGAATTAAATCAATGACCCGGACATTAACCCACAAATCTATGAACACCTGATTTTCAACAAAGGAGCTAAAATTATACAAACACCAAGGATAGCCTATGCTGGAGAGGATGTGGAGTAAAGGGAACAATCATCCTTTGCTGGTGGGAATGCAACACTCATCCATTGCTGGTGGGAATGCAAACTTGTGCAATCACTTTGGAAATCAGTGTGGTGGTTTCTCAGGAAATTGGAAATCAACCTACCTCAGGATCCAGCAATACCCATCTCTTGGGAGTATACCCAAGAGATGTCCAATCATATTACAAAAGCATTTGTACAACTATGTTCATAGAAGCATTATTTGTAATAACCAGAACCTAGAAACAACCTAGATGCCCCTCAATGGAAGAATGGATAAAGAAAGTGTGGAATATATACATATTAGAGTACTACTCAGCATTAAAAAACAATGACACCTTGAATTTTGCATGCAAATGGATGGAAGTAGTTAACACTATCCTGAGTGAGATAACCCAGACCCAAAAAGATGAATATGATATGTACTCACTCATTAGTGGACTCTAGCCATAAACAAAGGACATTAAGCCTATAGTTCACAAGCCTAGAGAAACCAAATAACAAGGTGAACCCAAAGAAAAACACATATAGTTCATCCTGGAAATTGGAAGAAAACAAGGTCACCGGTAAAATTTGGGAGCAAGGGGGCGGGGTAGGGTAGGGGTGGGGGTGGGGAAGGGGAGAGGGGAAATGAGAAGGCAGTAGGGAAGGATTGGGGAGAGCTTGGGGTAGTGGGAGGGTGGAAATGGAGGAAGGGCAGATATAGGAGCAGGGAAGAAGATGTCTACATTCAGGGAGCCATTGGCAAGAGGCTTGGCTCTAGAGAGGATCCTACGTGTCCATGGGGATGTCCCCAGCTAGGACCTTGGGCAGCACAGGAGAGGGTGCCTGAACTGACCTTGCCCCACTATCACACTGATGATTATCTCGAATATCACCATAGAATCTTCTTCTGGTGATGGATGGAGATAGAGACAGAGACCCACATCAGAGCAATGAACTCAGCTCCCAAGGTCCAGTTGAAGAGCAGAAGGAGGGAGAAGATGAGCAAGGAATTCAGGACCACCCGAGGGGTTGGTTCACCCACTGATACAGTGTGCCTGATCTAATTGGAGCTCACCAAATCCAGCTGGACCTGGACTGAACGAGCGTGATCAAATCGGACTCTCTGAATGTGGCTGACAATTGGGGCAGAGTGAGAATCCATCGATAATGGCACTGGGACCTTTTTCTACTGCATGTACTGGCTTTTTGGGACCCTAGTCTATTTGGATGCACACCTTCCTAGGCCTGGATGGAGGGAGGAGGGCCTTGGACTTCCTACAGGGCACGGTACCCTGCCCTCTCTTAAGGATGGAAGGGGAAGGAGGATGGTGAGTAGGGGCGAAGGAGGGGAATGGGGTGAGAGGATGAAGTGGAAAGTTTTGGATGGAAATTAAAAGAATATGAAAAAAAATAAATATACAAAAAGGCCTTTTTTAGTTATTTTGATTTGGTAGCATATACATGAGAAGATACCATTGAGGTGTATTGCTCTATGAGAATCAAAATTTGATTTATTTAAACTGATTTTTATTCTTGTAATTTGAGGGTGCTCCAATGATGACCTGGCAACCTTTATTTCTAAGGTAAAAAAATCAAAGTCAGTTTAATTGTGTTATAATAATCATGTTTTCCCCAAAGCAGCATAAAAGCAGCATAAAATATCAAATGTTGTTATCATTTTATATTAAAATTATTTTGTCATGGCAAAATGAAGAAAATGGAATATTCTTTTATTTACATATTACATAAAATGTGTTTTAGCAATTGTTAATTTGAAACCTTTTAAATGAAAATTATTTTTCAACTATTTCAATTTTTCTGAACTTGAAAATCTGCCTACTGTAATATTTGATGAGGAAGCACCTCAAATAAACTACAGTAAATTCTAAATCAATATCAGTATAGAAATTCTGTTTATTTGAAATTAAATATTTATTTAGTTGGCTTTCAAGGTAATTGTTGATCTTATTTATGGATAGATATGCCCCCTAGTGGTTATAATTGGGGATAATATAATGGGTAACTATTGTCAAGTATGTAGCAAATTATGCAATTTTAAAATGTGATAGATTTAATCCCACAGATACACATGAGTCAAAGCATTAGCTATGTGCATGTGAAAGGTAACATTCTCATAGGATTTCTTTATTTTTATGTTTTTAGTTAGATATTTTTCCCTGAGAGACAGGGAAAGACAGAGAGAGAGAAAGAGAGAGAGAGAGAGACAGAGAGAGACAGAGAAAGAGAGAGAGAGACTATGAATGGTAGGAATGTTGCTTTTTCAAAAGAGGAGGTTGTTGATGTTTTTTTAAAAATACCATTAGAAAAAAGAAAAAAAATGAGATTGTCCCTTAAAGGACCTAATCTTTTTATCTTTAAAATTCCCCATCGATGTTTGGTAATTAACTCCATCCATATGGGATCCCCCCCCTAAATTATGAAGACAAGATTTTAATTCTCACAACCCATCTAGGGGACAATGCATGATAGAGTACTCCTAGAATCCCAGTTGTATGGATGCAGAGAGGAAAGGATCCATGGAACTTTCTGGATAACCACACTAGCTTAATCAGTGACTACAGGTACAGTGAAAGACCCTGCCTCAAAAATACATTTGGCATTGACTTCAGACCTATACACACATACAAACACACCCACCCACCCACCCACATACATACAACCTTGTGAGCATTTGTGCATTCACATGAATGTGCACACACCCATTTACACATATGAGTACACAAATAAACACAGAAACATAACATTTCCAAATCACATTACATAAAATGATGTGATTGGTAGAATGAAGACTCTAAAACAAAGTTAAAGCAAATTAAGCAGAACAGAATTTCTTCTACTAAGTGTGTTAAAGTTGTCTTAAAATTGTTAGGAATATTTAAATATTTTCTGCAATTTAAGAAGTTGTTCTCACATGATTCAGAGATTAGACATGGGTGTGGCTTACATAACAAAAAAATTACTACTGAATGGGAGAATAAAAATAAATTAAAAATATTCATTATTCACTCTGTGTGAACTCTAAATATAAGAGTAGTTGTTGCAAATGCTAAACTAACATGTTTTTAGAAAGAAAAGCTATATGAATAAGTACTAATATTTTATAGATGCAGATTTCACCTTGTGGCATATTTCTCTTCTTAAACCTGGACCTCTAATGATTGTTTTGAAATTTAAACCTCTTTTTGGGCATGTGTTTAAATTATTGAAATGTATGTGTTACTTAAGAATTGTTCAGGTTGGCCTCGAACACGTGATCTTCCTGCCTTTGCCTCCTTCAGCAAATCATACATTTGTGTATGCCACTACACTGACTCCAGACTAAAAGCTGGAGAATCTACATAGGATCAAACTAGACCCTCTGAATGTGGGTGATAGTTGTGTGGTTTTGGCAGTTTGTGGGGCCACTAACAGTGGGATAAAGGATTTATCCCTAGTGCAGTAACTGGCTTTTTGGAACCCATTCCCTGTGGTGGGATACCTCACTCAGCCTCCAGACGGGGTGGGTGGGGAATGGCCTTGGCCTTGGTCCTGCCTCAAGGTGATGTGAGACTTTGTTGATTCCCCATTAGGGGTGGTGGGAAGACGATGGGGAAAGCAGGAAGAGGGAAGGCACAGGCAACTGGGATTGACATGTAAAATTAAAAAAGATTGTTGTAAAAACAAAACTAAATTAAAAATTAAAAAAAAATAATTGTTCAGCAAGGCAGTAGTGGTGCAGGCCTTGAATTCCAGCACTTTGGAGACAGGCAGGTGGATCTCTGAGAGTTTGAGGCCAGCCTGGTGTACAGTGTGAGTTCCATCCAGGACAAGTGCCAAAGCTACACAGATAAACTCTGTCACAGAAAAACAAACAAAACAAACAAACAAAATCTTGTTTCTATATCTTCACGGAATTCAGTTTTCAAACTATTACTTTTCTCAATTTTTTAATTGGTTGAACTTGAAACAGAATTATTAAATGTGACTAAATATTACTGGTAATATTAGGTACTAGTTTAAATCTGTACTTGATAAATATTAGTTAGATAGATGAAAACACATCTGATCATATCTGTATTCATCTCATCTCAATTACTTCAGAAACAAAATTAATTACTTTAATTAAGGAGTCATTTTTTGGCAACAGTATCTAGTTTTTCTTCATTACAAAAGTATCCCTTAAGGGAATATGATCATTTACCAAAAAAAAAAAATCTTACTTATTTTTCACAAGGATTTCAAGCAGCAACAGCCTACATCTTCCTCTTTCTTGTTATTTGGACACAAAAGAGCTTCCTTATGTTTCTGAAGCATAATGCTTTACATTAAGAAGATACTTGAATATTCCTTAATTGATTAATAAGGATGTTTGACACTAGTCTGAATTACTCAAGTTTAGAGAAGAATAAAAATTATTTTTTTAAAAAATCTCAGCATTTCCAATTTCATGTGAAATAGGATGGGAAACAAGGGTTCAAATATTAACCGAAGCAAAATGATGCTCAATATTCTAAGTTAAAGTATTCCTACTGATAAGCATCCTTTCTACTTGATGTAGTCATTAATGAGAGTATGGAATGCTAAACCATTTGTTTTCTTAAGTGTGCATCTTCAATCTCTGAATTTTCTGTTAACTGTTCTTGGTTTGTAGGTTGCCAGTATGTAAAATAAACTTAATTACTTTGCCTTGATGATTCTTTCACTAATTTAACTACTTTTAAATGTGCTGGTTATATTATGGTCAACACCCTGAAAAGAAAAAAAATTGTTTGGAAAATAGCAGTAATCTTTTTCACCCTCAGACCTTGATGTAGATTAAATAAATCAACCACCAACAAAATGACACCCCTATATCTTTGAAATCTTTGTTTTTCTGTAGTAAACTGTTTCTTTTGCTTTGGTTTTTTTTTTTTTTGAACAGATGTATATTTGCATAATGGTAAGATTTAGTCAGACTTGAGAAAGGAAAATCACATCTCTATTTTACAATGGGATTAATATACGTATAAAGGATTAGATAAAGCAATACAAAACAAGCATATGATTTATACTTTAGATCTTACCCACTCTTTGTACTTGAGGAGCTACAAGATGTATTGTAAATGTATCGCACTATGCCTGATTTTCAAGAGAGTGCAAAAAGGTGTGCTTCTTTGGTAGAAAATTATTCTCTTTGCATCCTTGGGAAATCAACTTGTACTATTGCTGTTCTATTTTTTTTAAGATTTGTGTGCTTGGGTGCGTCTTCATGAATGCTAACGCTGAGTCTTAGATAATATCTAAACCAACAGCAGATAACTAAAAATTTAATATAGTATAATACAAAATTTCTAACAGTTGGGCTGCTACTGTGTGCTGAATTATAATATCTCATTACTTCAAATCATTTAGTGCCACAAAGACTTCCATGTGGCAATTTATCATCTTTCCCTGCATTTATTCTCCCTGGAATGAAAGGGATGATTGTGTACACAGCATGCTCATATTACCTATTTTTTATGATGAGCACGAAAGGTAGCTTGCCTTGTATTAGGATTATGTTTCCTGTAATAGAGCTGTTTATAGTTTGTAGCATTTAAGAAAAATAAACATTTACTACTCTATTAGCAGAAGATAGGGTGATACTACACACTGAAGTCTATTTCAAGTCACGTCTAGAAAACATACTATAATACACAGAAAAATAAAATATATTGTTGGGTTTTACATACATTCATGACATTTGTTTTTAAAATAATAAGAATCTATATTGAGGACATAAGAAACTGAACTAGGGCTTCTTATATTTAATAAGGCTTGACCTTCAGTACTGAAGATCTTGAATCCTCTCCACTGATAGGACATAACACAGAGAGCTTGAAGAAAAACGACATCACAATGACAAAAGAAAATAAACACATTCAAATACATTACCTTTTTGACCTGATCTAAAATATCATTGTAACAAAAATTTCTTATATTTGCAGTTACTGTAGTCCAAAGGTCAAAAGCCCGGACTGACTGTCTTTAGGTTATCCTTTGATTTATCTTAAGAGACCACATGGAAGATTTTGCAAAATGGAAATAAGGTCACAAAGGAAAAGTCAGATAGCTTCAGGATTTTAAATAATATATAGGAATTGAAATCTTCCCCAAGACAGATTCTTTTTATTCCATTTGCTTTACAATTCTGGACTCTTGAACAAACTTTACAGTTCCTATTCTAAAAATTAGAACAAAATATGAAAGCTAATTCACATTTCATGAAGTATTGTCTTGACTTAACCTAAATCTTCATATAATACAAGGTTACAAAATAAAATGTGGCTCAAAAGATTCCTCAGATATTATCATCTCAAAATCAGTTGTAGTCCAAAACACAAAATATAATGACATCGTGTTACCTAGAAGTATATTGAACTAATTTAAATTAATGAATTTCATTCAAACATTAAACCTTGGCTAAAATTAATCCATCAAATTTTGATCATATCTCTAAAATCTTTAGGTTTATTTTTGCTTGTATTCTCAGAGAAACACAATTCCTTAAACAAATAGAAAAATTTTTGTGAAGAAATGATGTTGTGTATATAAGGCATGCTGTTTTAAAACAGTATTTTGTCTTTAAAGATCTCATTTATTGGGATCTTGTTTATAGAGATTATGTGTGTGTGTACATGTGTGTGAATATTTCTGTGTGTGCTCTACTAAAACAATCAATATACATATGCAAAATCTTATTAGCATTACCTAAATTTGCTAAGATGTATAAAATATTCAAAATATTTTGGTATTTGAATCTACGGGTGTGCAAGGGCTTCTGCACCCTTTCATGTATTTAAATTTTTTCCATTCTTAACATTTATTGTGAACCTGGAAACCTCACAATGGATTCTTTAATTTTTAAAATGCCTTTCTAGGAAAAAAATGCATTCATTGTTATATTACAAAATGGTGAAAACATGCGAAGATTATATTTTATAAGAAATTCTATATTCATTTTGTGGCTTCTGATGGTAAATGTTACATATTTTAAAAAGTAAATTACACCTTTACATTGCATATGGAAGAACCATAAGGTAGATAACCTTGATGTGTGGTTGCTTGCAAATGCATTTCATTTTCTGCTTGCCACATTTTGTATTTTCTATGAGAAAAAGGTATGAGGAATGATCCTATTTAATCATCATTCTTGCTTATAGTTTACTATGTCAGTGACTGACTGTTTTTCCTTTATTCTGCTTTCTTTTTTTCATTAAAATTGTTTGGTTGGTTGGTTTGGTTAATTAACAAGCATACTCTAAGAAATAGCATGATTTTGGTGAAACAGCTCTGTGTAAACCATTCTTGTTCTTCTAAATTCTCTTAGTTTTAAAATAATGGAACTTTTTCAGAATATTTAAAAGTTAATCCACGAACTCATTTTTATTAAGACCCCTGTAAATGTCATAATACTAGTTCAATACAATATATGTCAGGAACAAAAATATAGTATATTGGCCTACAAAGACCTCAAAAAAAGGCCTTTGTGCTTCCTTCAGAGCTCTTATCCTGAAATTTGTATTATAAGGCAACAAGTCAAAGTTCATCAACAAAATGCTTAGCTTTCATTTATGTATTTATTACCAGTTCAGTTCAGTAGTAGGTAAAAGTCAATATATTTATATAAAAGACTTAATTCCCCTTTTCTACTTATCCTACCACAGCTTGTCCCCAGGCACCCATTTCCATCTGCGGGGTCCTAGGATCCCCCAACTCAGCCTGCTTCAGGGCTGAGGCTCTGGGGACACAGTGGTGAGTGCAAGGCTGCAGGGGTTTCTTTGTTCCACAGAGCCAGCATCTACCAAGCCTGCCCTTTTGTCTGCAAGGTACTTGGCCAGCAAGTGGCCCTGATCCAGTACCAGTAGATCCATCGGCAGGGGTAAGTGTATGCCTGCCTGGCCACCAGACACCCCGGGAAGGGAGTACAAGCACCGCCTAATCCCCTAAACTTACTGGCCATTCAAAGGGGCTTCTCCCCAGCTACTGGCTTTCTCTCCTTATCCCACTCCAGCTTGTCCCCAAGTACCCCTTCCCATCTGTGGGGTCCTAGGATCCCCCAACCCAGACTGCTTTGTGGCTGAGGGTCTGGAGACACAGTGGTGAGTACAAGGCTGAAGGAGTTTCTTTGTTCCACATTAAAGACTTAACAACACACCTGAAAGCTCTAGAATAAAAAGAAACAGACTCACCCAGGAGGAGTAGAAGATTGGAAATAATCAAACTGAGGGCTTAACCAACAATATAGAAACAGAAAACAATCCAAAGAATCAATGAAACAAAGAGCTGGTTCCTTGAGAAAATCAACAAGAATGACAAACCCCTATCCAAACTATTCAAAAGGCAGAGAGAGAACACACAAATTCACAAGATCAGAAATGAAAATGGGGACATAACAACAGACACTGAGGAAATTCAGAGAAACATAAGTCTTACTAAAAAAGCCTGTATGCCACAAAGTTGGAAAATGTAAAAGAAATGGAAAGTTTTTTTTAGATAAATAGCATATACCAAAATTAAATCAAGACCAGGTGAACAATATAAATAGACCTATAAGTCACGAGGAAATAGAAGCTGTCATAAAAACCTCCCAACCAAAATAAGCCCAGGACCAGATGGTTTTAATGCAGAATTTTACCAGACCTTCCAAGAAGACCTGGTACCTATACTCCTTAATTTGTTTCACATAAGAGAAACAAAAGAGTCATCTCCAAACTCTTTTTATGAAGCTACAATAACCTGATACCAAAACCACACAAACACTCAACCAAGAAAGAGAATTACAGACCAATCCCACTCATGAACATCAATGCAAAATTTCTCAATAAAATACTGGCAAACCGAATCCAAGAACACATCAAAAAATTATTCATGATGATCAAGTAGGCTTCATCCCAGAGATGCAGGGCTGGTTCAAGATACGAAAATCTATCAATGTAATCCATCATATAAATAAACTGAAAGAAAAAAAACCATATGATCATTTCATTAGTTGTTGAAAAAGCATTTGACAAAATTCAACACCCCTTTATGATAAAGGTCTTGGAGAGATTAGGGATACAAGGATCATATCTAAATATAATAAAAGCAATATACAGCAAGCTGACAGCTAACATCAAATTAAATGGAGAGAAACTCAAAGCCATCCCACTAAAATCAGGAACAACACAATGATGTCCACTCTTTTCATATCTCTTCAACATAGTGCTTGAAGATCTAGCAATAGCAATAAGACAACATAAGGAGATCAAGGGGATTTGAAATGGAAAGGAAGAAGTCAAACTTTCATTATTTGCAGATTATATGATAGTGTACATCAGTGAACCCAAAAACTCAACCAAAGAACTCCTACCACAGATAGATACCTTCAGTGATGTGGCAGGATACAAGATCAACTCAAAAAAATCAGTAGCCTGCCTATGCAAAAAGGATAAAGAAGCAGAGAGGGAAATCAAAGAAACTTCACCTTTCACGATAGCCACAGATAGCATGAAGTATCTTGTGGTAACACTAACTAAGGAAGTGAAAGATCTATTCATCAAGAGCTTTAAGGCTTTGAAGAAAGAAATTGAAGAAGACACCAGAAAATGCAAGGATCTCCCATGCTCTTAGATTGGTAGGATCAACATAGTAAAATGGCAATCCTACGAAAGGCAATCTATAAATTCAATGCAATCCCCATCAAAATCCCAACAAAATTCTTCACAGACCTTGAGAGAACAATAATCAACTTTATATGGAAAAACAGAAAACCCAGGATTGCCAAAACAATCCTATACAATAAAGCAACTTCAGGAGGCATTACCACCCCTGACTTCAAACTCTATTACAGAGCTACAGTAATGAAAACAGCTTGGTATTGGCATAAAAACAGAGATATCCACCAATGGAATTAAATCGAAGACCTGGATATTAACCCAGAAACCTATGAACACCTGATTTTCGACAAAGGACCTAAAATTTTACAATGAACGAAAGAATTCATCTTCAATAAATGGTGCTGTCATAACTGGGTGTCAACCTGTAGAAGAATGAAAATAGATCCATATCTATCACCATGCACAAAATTCAAGTCCAAATGGATTAAAGACCTCAACATAAATCTGACCACACTGAACCTGATAGAAGAGAAAATGGGAAATAGACTGCAACACATGGGCACAGGAGACCACTTCCTACGTATAACCCAGTTGAACAGACAATGAGAGCAACAATGAATAAATAGGACCTCCTGAAGCTGAGAAGCTTCTGTAAAGCAAAGGACACAGTCATTAGGACAAAAATGCATCTGACTGAATAGGAGAAGGTCTTCACCAACCCCACATCACACAAAGGTCTGATCTCCAAAATATAGGAAGAAGTCAAGAAACTAGACATTGAAATTCTAAATAACCCAATTAAAAAATGGGGTACTGAACAGAAGAAGTTCAAATGGCCAAAAGATACTTAAGGTCATGTTCAACTTCCTTAGTGATCTGGGAAATGCAAATCAAAACAACTTTGAGATACCATCTTACACCTGTCAGAATGGCTAAAATCAAAAACACCAATGATAGCCTATGCTGTAGAGGATGTAGAGTAAGGGGAACACTCATCCATTGCTGGTAGAAATGCAAACTTGTGCAATCACTTTGGAAATCAGTGTGGCAGTTTCTCAGGAAATTGGGAATCCACCTACCTACCTCAGGATCCAGCAATACCACTCTTGGGAATATACCCAAGAGATGCCCAATCATATTACAAAAGCATTTGTACAACTATGTTCATAGCAGCATTATTTGTAATAGCCAGAAGCTGGAAACAACCTAGATGCCCCTCAATGGAAAAATGGATAAAGAAAGTATTAAATATTAGAGTACTACTCAGCGGTAAAAAAATTACATCTTGAATTTTGAATGCAAATGGATGGAAATAGAAAACTCTATCCTGAGTGAGATAACCCGAACCCTAAAAGATGAATATGGTA
>PVIU01033090.1:0-11034 GCA_004026605.1 Ondatra zibethicus | reverse complement strand
AAAAGAGATAGGACTCAGTTAATGAAACAAGAGATGAAGTGAGGGACATTACAAAAGATATTGAAGAAATTAAGAGAATCATAGGACATAATGTAAATATCTATATTACACTAAACTGGAAAATCTAAAGGAAAGAGATACAGTTCTAGATATATACAGTGACCAAAATCAAATTAAAATTAAATAAAGTCAGTAGTATCGTAGGAACCAATAAAATAGCAGTAATAATTGAAAAGAAACAAAAACGTAGTTCTAGATGGATACATCATAGAAATATATCAGCCATACACAATAAGCCCACAGACAGCATCAGTGTAGGTGGAGAAAAATCCTGAGTATTTCCAAAACGATCCTTGTGTTGGAAAGACACGGATTTTCAGGCTTTCTATGCCTGTTTAATGTAATTCCTAAAGTCTTAGCCAGAGCAAAAAATCAAATGAAGGAGATAAAGTTTATACAAGAAAACAAGGAAGAGATAAAAATGTATTCTTTGCAGATGACATAATTCTATTAGTAAAGCATCCTAAGGGAGAGGTTCTCAAACTTCCTTATGCAGTGATCCTTTAATATAGATCCTCATGCTGTGGTGACCCACAAGTATAAAATTATTTCATTGGTACTTTATAACTGTATTTTTGCTACTGTTATGAATCATAATATTAATATCTGATATGCAACCCCGAAAGTGGTCATGACCCACAGGTTAAGAACTGCTGCCATAGGCCCTGCACCCTGCCTGGGAACCAAAGTGTGGGTGAACCAGCCCCAAAGTTGTGAGCATGGGAGCCCTTTCTCTATTACTCAGCTCCATGTCATGTGTAGCATGAGCAAGGAAGAAATGTCCTCCCAACATCAGCTTCTGAGGCAGGTGGGAGAGCTGACCCTGAGGTTATAAGAGCACAGGCCTTACCTTTTCTGAAGAAAGGATGGGGGTTTGGAAGGGATAAAGGTAGAGGGGTGGTAGATGAAGGAGGGGAGGGAGGGGAAAACTGTGGTTGGCATGTAAAATGGAAAAAAATCCTTTTAAATAAAAAATTTTAAAAAAATGAGTGGAAGAGGAAGAGCCGACCCTGCCCCTCATCAACTGCAGCTCTAGGAAGAGTGGCCCTTAGGCCACATCTGAGCCATGCAGTAGATTGGCCCTGAAGGTGTAGGTGTCTGAGAGCCTACCCTGAAGACCTAAAAAGCAGAAGATCTGGCCCCTCCCTTTGATCTTTGCTGCAAGGGTGAGCTAGCCAGGGAAATTCAGGAAAGCTTAAATTGGTGGTGGGTATAAGGGAGAGCAGATGGAGTGACCAACCCTGCAAATGTCCAAGCCCAGAACCAAGGTTATAAGCTCAACCACCCCAACATCCGCCCCAGCTGTGATCTGCTGGAACACATGAAGGGACCCTGTCCTACAGACCCAAAGCTGCAGGATCTCCACAACACAGGGCAGCAACAGGATAACAAGGAAGAGTTCCAGTGAGGGCCCAGCATTGATAGTGTGATAGAGACCAGGGGACTCAGCCAGACCAATGACTCAGCAATGGACACTTGCCAGGAAAGATATATGGACAAAAGGGTTTACTGTGTGACTCACTGTGTCACGCTACAGTTTCCATGATGAGATTGATTTTTCTTTCTTTTTTTCTCTTAAATTTCTTTTTTTAATGGGGGAGTTTGCAAAGGCAGAAGGTAGATGCAAAGGGATTGGGAAATGAATGGGATGGAGATACATGATGTGAAAGACACAAAGAATAAATTAAAAGGAAAGAAAAAGAACCCTGCCCTAAAGACTCTACCATCAATTTACAGTTGCTAAATAACTCAACTAAGTATTAGGATAGAAAACTAATGAATAGAACTCAGTAGTCTTCTTATATATAAATAGAAAATGTGAGAAATCAGGGAAACAATCTCGTTTGCAACAATATCAATAAAATATATTGGAATAAACAGAACTAAGGAAGAGGGAAATTTTTCAATTGAATGAACAAAAGAATAAAAAAGAAAGGACATGACTGCTTCTGGGGATTGTGAGGAGAGGGAGGACAGGTGAGGAGACAAAGGGGCAGCCTGGGCTACGAGACTTAACAGGAGAGTAGACAAAAGGACCGAGTAATGAAAATGTTTGGGTTATACAGGAAAGGGCAGCTGGGAGAAGCTCTGGGTGAAGAAGTTTAGGGTAGGTGCAGGGTTTGCGAGTCATGCTCTTTAATAGGTAGGCACTCAGCAGTGCAGGTAGAGCCTGTGGCCAATGTCTGATCTCATGTTAAATCAGCCATTTTTCCCAGGTTTGAGACATAACAAAATGAAATCGTTAGGACACTGAATAAAGAAATGTAAGAAGACATGAGAGGATGGAAAAATCTCCCATGCTCACAAATGAGTAGCATTAATATTGTAAAATCTGAAATAAAGACTTTAAGAAATTGGTTTTATTAAACACAATGTCTAAAATTCAATTAAATTTGCTTTGTATTATGAATGAGGTCAATGGATAGAAATAAACATATAGTGTTTACATTGCCTTCTTTACTTAAAGATCCTGATGGGTGTCCTCAAGGCCTTTTTTTGAAAATCCTTCAGGAGAAAGAAAAACATCCCCAGGAGGAATTTGGTGATATGCATTTCTAGTGGCTCTCTTTCTTGGAGTATAGTATGAAATTTCCAAGGTTTTGAACTTAGCCTTCCTGAAGTCCTTTCTAATAACAGAAACATAGACAAGATATTAAATAAAATATAAATATTGAATACATGCCTTGCCAAAGCATTGAACTCGACTCTGTATTTTTAAGCAAATTCACTACTTTCCAACATCACACACCTGTCATCTCATCAAAGCCTCAGAATGTGATTGTATTTTGAAATTTGGGTTTTACTTTCTGGTTTTGATCAACAATTCACTCTCATCTTTCCTGACTTTTGTAGCACTGACTGTTGGATTTCTTTCTCTTGATCACAGCTAATGTTCTTTCATGAGCATACTGACGTTTTGCTCATGGGTAGTACACCTTCATAATCCTAGACCTTAGCAAGAGCAGCTGTTTCCAAAACTCTGTCTCCATCACACATGAAAAGGGAAGGAAGAAAGGGGACAGAGGCAAGGAGACAGGAAAATACTCTGAGCAAAGGAATCAAATCTCCCCCTTTTTATTGTTTAGCAGTTTCATACAATTATACAATGAATTATAGTCATTTCACCCCATTTTTCTCTTTTGTTTTCTTTTCTCTTTTATTTGACCTCTTCATCTCAATAAGTCTACTGCCTACTTACATGTCATCATTTTGTGGTGTCTGCTGAAGTTGTAGTTTCTTGTTAGAATGTGAGTGGGAAGTTTCTTGGTGGGAGAAGGGTAGCTTGTGTGCAGCTACATGCTGATTGTCACATTGCTGTCTAAACATTCATGTTTATACTCAAAGATCAGTGCTGTTCCTAGTCCTCATCAGAGAAGTTTCTCACTGCAGGAGGTGGGAGCTAATGCAGAAACCCATAATTTAGTCAAAGTGCTGAGAAAACGTGACAGGCCCTGCCCCAAATATGTTAATTACTTTTATGAAGAATCACTATTCTTCAAGGTTCTTTTTTTTATTTTTCTAAAATTCCACAAATATACAAAATCTATCCATTATCATATGCTAGTTTTTTAAAATCATTTCTTTAGGGAATACAGGCTAGTGGCTGGAACTCAAGGTTTGGCTTCAGAAAGTTGAGTATATACTTCTGAGCCAACATGGCTTTAAAAAGAATATGTGTTTTTTTTAAAATAAATACTTGCTATGTTGTGTTAGAGCCATTTTCTTTTATCTCATGTCTAAAAGTTAACAGTTTTCAGACTGAGATGAATGAAGTCTGACTATATACACATACACACATATATGCATTTAATTAAAATGATATATTAAACATATCCTTCAGAATTCTTATTTGTGCAATGTATTTTGATCATATCCATCCAGTAATATGTCCCTTCAATTCTCTAATTTCTGTGTCCTTCACTCTGCCACCTTCATGCCCTCTTTTGTTGTTTTTAAAAATAGTAATACCAGGTCTAACCATGCTGCGAACAGTACATGGGTATAGAGCTGTTGTCTGGGGCATGGATGACCTACGAACTGGTCATGCCTCAGAAGGAGAAAATGACTGCCCCGCCTCAGCAGCCATCAACAGCTAATAACTCCTCCCAAGAATGGAGTCTCTGGACTGCTCCCCATTCATGCTTGAGTTTTGACCACCTTGCTCTTGTTGAAGTAACACCAGCCATGCATGTCAGGACCAGAAGTCTCTGTTTAACAGCTTTCTTCCTCATCCACTAGGATATGCTTTGGCGATAAGAAATGTAGTTTTTTATCCATTCTACATTTAGTGTAAATAACAATATTACTTCAAATCTAGTGATTCTTTTGAATGTAAATTTCTAAGGATACATTGTATATATTGTAGCTTCTAATAATGCATTAGTGGCTTTTCTTGAATGTTCCTGACATGTTATCATGCTAATGGGAAATTATTCCAATTGTTCCTCCTCTCATCCAATACACAAGCATTTATGCCTAAAAGTCACAGGCAGCAATTGTATCCAGTGCAAGGGACTTGTGTCTGCTCTTCCCCTGCCCTACACTCTGGAGGAGTCACAGCTTCCCTTGGCCCATGCTGCTTGCATTCTAGCCTGCTTGTTGCCAGGGGATTACCTCAGTGAGGCTCCTACCTAGTTCAGTGGGCTATGAGCAATGTTGGGTTTAAGTCTTATAAAGATTGTTTTTAATTGAAACAGTATTGTATTACTTCCCCCCTCCCTCTCTTCCCTTCAGTCACTCCCCATTACCCCGGCTTGAATACCCCAAACACACTGCCTTCTCAAGTTGGCAGGTGCTTTTTTTGATAAATAAATAAAGTAATAAATAAAATAAGTAAATTCATATGCATATATATACACACACTATATTGGTTTATATGTATGTATATGCACACACACAGGCTCTGACATATTCACTCAGCAGTGTTCATAGCTGCCAAGAAATGGAAACAAACTAAAATTTATCTTTAGCAGATAAATTGGTTCAGGTTATTATTTCATGAAACTACTGCAGTTCCTGCACTAGTATGGCATTTTACCTTTTGGATAAGTATTATGCTGCTTTTTTGCCAACTTCTCTCTTGAATTAGTGATACATCCATTTGTCTGCTATATCAAACCTGTGCTATACCTTCCTTGAAAATTTGTTTGTAAATAAAGTTTCATTGTCTCACAACACTCAGATAAAGATGTACAATTTTTCTTCTTGCCTGATAGGGAAAGAAATGCTCAAATTTTACTTTGCTACAGAATTTGTTCTCATGTCCCATTTTTAAAATAAATTGATGCACTTTGCTGCAGGCTGCTTAGTAGATAATTTTAATGATTTTTGTATGTTTTCAAAGATTTTAAGTATCAGGATGCTCTCCCTTAGTAAAGGCTACAGTCAGTTAAAATATTCTTGGAATTTCCTGGGCTTCCCCAGTCTAGTACTTTTTCATTAGCCTTTTTAAGTTAGGTTGGTTTTCAGTTCCCTTACTGTGATTTTCATTACCTAGAGTTAATTTTTGAACTTAACTATACTTAACTCTGTGTCTCTTTCTCCTAAAATGTAAATGAGAAATAAGGTCTGCAAGTACGGTGTAATTGTATTTTAGGAATTAAGCATTTTGAAATGGATATTTCTATGTCATTTAGTGTATATAAAATATCATATGGCACTTGATTCAATTTCCTTCCAAAAATGTTGGGTATAACTGTCTTGTTACAGTCAAATGAAATTTGATATCTTTTAGTTAATCATAGTTCGCTGCACTATGGAGTCTCTGAAAATCCCCCTTGGATGGCATGTCTTCCATTTCATCAACACTGACTGCTGCTGTGGCAGATGAGGATGGTTCCATTAACTTCCCAGATGGTGGTGCTCTTTGGGACACTTATGAACACTTATGGAACCTTTAGGAGGTGAAGCCTTGCTGGAGGAAGTGCTCCACTGGAGTGGGCCTTGCCTGCCTTCATTTCCTTTTTCCTCTCTGCTACCTGAATTTCTGGCTCCCTCAGACACCTGTGGCTCTGCTTTCCCAGCCCTGATGGACTGCACCACACTAGAACTGTGAGCCAAAAGAAACGCTGCCTCCAGTAAGCTTCTCTTGTCAAGTGGTGTTCTCATAGCGCAGGAAAGAAACCAGTCCAATTTCTATTTGATTTACTCCTTTTACTATAAGCAATATTTTCTCCCTTTTATGTTACAAATCAATAATTTCCTTGATTTTGCTTTATTTCCACATATCAAAACTTTCTAGAATCTGTTATAAAAAGAATGAATTCCCTAGATCTTTTTGAATTTCCATTATAGATTACATAATAGCAACTGATGTAGCTCCATTTTAAACATAGACCCTGGTTTGCTGAAGCTCATTCTCAGGTCTACTGGTAAATAAAGACTGAGATTTTTCTGCATTGAGTACCACCACATACAAGACAAGAAAGAGAGAGATCGAGAGAGAGAGAGAGAGAGAGGGAGGGAGGGAGAGAGAGAGATCCAATGCAGACTCTCTGCTACATAATTCTGTTGTTTGGGTTCCATATTGCAATAAAATAGCATATATAACAATAAGGAAGGTCATATTTTGGTCTCTAAGTGTGTAGGAAAGTTATAGCAATACAATAGCAACACAACTAAAGCAGTAGATACGTTCATTAGAATGCTTCACTGCTTGGAAAGGCTGACAGTACTCTGGACTGTGGGGAAATAGAGTTGATCCCTTGTTCACTATGGCATCATCAGGAGATGTCTACCTGTTGTGGCTGGAGACATGGCACCACAGTGAGGAGCATGCTTTGTTTTCTGCTGAGGGCCAGCATTTGATTTCTTTACCTCCACTTGGTAGCTCATATGTGCCTGTAACTTCAGTTCGCAGGGTTCTGATACCTTCTTCTGGCCTCTGGGCAGAAGAATGCACATACACACACACACACACACACACACACACACACACACACACACACACACAAAATGAAAGTGAAATCATTCTTAAAATCAAAACCATTCTAAAAAAGAGGAAGGAGTATAGGAGCCAGAGGAGTCAAGGACACCATGGGAAGGATCACAGAATCAACTAATCTGGGCTTATAGGGGCTCACAGAGAATGAACCAACAATCCGAGAGCCTGCTTGAGATGGACCTATGTACTCTGCATATATGTTACAGCTGTGTAGCTTGGTCCTTGTATGAGACTCCAAAAAGTGGGAATGGGGACTGTCTCCAACCCTTCCTGACTTTGGGGATCACATTTCTCATACTGGTTCATCTTGCAAGTCTTAATACATGGGGAGGTGCTTCATCTTATTACAGCTTGGTATGGCGTGTTTGATTGCTCCCAGGGGATGCACCCTTTCCTGGGTGGAGACTGAAGATGACGGAACTGGGAGGGGACAAGGGTAGGGATGGGGGAGAGGAACTGGGAGGGGAGGATGGAGTGGGAGACTTCAGCCAGGATATAAAAAAAAATAGATGAATTTAAGAAAAGAAAAACAAGGCTGTCATTCTTGAAAACATAAAAATGTAAAGCTCTATAGAGTAAAATGTGCCCAGTGCTGAGCAGTATAATCAAAGCAGGCATCCTTGTCTGGTACCTATTCCTAAGGGTTACATTTTCTATCTTTTGTTCCATTAAGCAAAAATTTAAGCATATGGTTTCATAATGCCATTTTCATTCCAAGCAAGTAGCCCTGTATCCTAGCTTTCAGTTTCCCCCCATTAGTAGACTGTTTAATATGCAAGATGTTTACTCTGCACCATGTGGTGATCATGTACCATGCATATCCTCATTAACAAAATTCATTTTGAAGCTACATCGTAATCCAATATTAAAACCCCAATGAGTAGACTGAACAACAGAATATAGAATGTTCAAAAAATAATCTACGGAACCAGCCATATAGGTCAGTGGGCAAAGAAGCTTTACTCCTGAAACCCACATAGATGTGGGAGGAGAGAACTGATTACACAAAATTGCCCTCTGACCTCTGTACATGTGCTGTGACAACACACCTCCTCTCATACACATATCACACACATATACAAACTCATATAATAATGATAAAAGAGACTCTGTGAAGATAAATCAGAAGAAATCTCCCACGATGAGACAAGGAAAACAAAACAAAAAGAGAAAGAAGCATAGAGGAAGAAATGATAAGTTGGCAGGGGAAAATTGGGTGGGTCAAAGGCAATATTTGGAGAAGCATAGATGAAGTTTTCTTCATCTATGTAATGAATAAAGAAAGAAATTATTTTTTTCATTTTTATTGGGTAATAAAGCAAATGAATCCTTAGGTTAAATTTGTCCTTCACTTTTCAGGAGAGAAACAATGAAAATCCTTGAGCATAAAGAAATTTACTTTTCGACTAGGTGATTTTATTATATCCTTTTTAAGTAGTAGAGAGAAGTACATAGAAAAAAGCCAATATCTGAAAGACAAATGTAAAATCTGACCTGCTGTAAGAAGACATATAAGGTACCTATTTCAGAGAGGAGTCCCTCAGGGTGGTCTTCCAGAATGATTTCTACTGAATCTCATGTAAACCAGCTTTATTGAAGTGTTAAAGAAATTGGTCGAGGAAGCATTCTAAGGTTGGGATTCAACATATCACAGAGCTTAAGTGCAAAACTTTATCTTCCCTGCCTGCTTACATCAGAATGTTCTCAGACTCCTACAACCATGATGGGAGACATAGTAGCATAGGGCTGGTAGCCACAGTCTGCTTAGCTTACAAGAAGTGCCAGGAAGGCTTAGACATAGGCCTGTTTCCTTGTCAGTCATGCAACTTAAAATTTCCACAAGGTCTTTGCTTCCTTTGCTAACCTGTGATGACCTTATGACATCTGTGCCTGCTGGGTCCCTGGGACTGCCCTCTAAGACATTTCTTTATTCACTGACTCCTTTTTCTAGGAGTTTAGCTTACAGTTGGTGACTGCCCAGTTTCTTGTGTTTACTCATATTGTAGAGCAGAAGTTTATTTTAAAGCTTGTATTGTACATTTATAAAAGTTTCCTATTCTACTGGGGCAAAAATCAAGTTTTAACAAATTTAAAACTATTGAAATCACATAGAATGTATTGGAAAACAAAAATGGAACTAACAGAATTTTTAAAAACCTTAAAATACAACTACACAGATTCATTTTTTTAAACTTGTATACTTTTATGCCATATAGTTTGATTATATCTATTCCCCAGTGGTCTCTTATTTACCCTTCCTCCTGCTGCTGGTACCTTTGCCTCCAAATCAATCCCTTATGTTTTCATGAGAAACACACAAATATTCAAGTATAAATACATATATCTCTCTATGTCCATAAAATATAGATTCCACATAGGAAAAAACCATGATGTTTGTTTATCCTAGTCTGGATTATTTCACTTAACCTGATGATCTTCTGTGCTCCTCAGTTTCCTCAAAATAATGTAATTTTATTTCTTATTACTGAAAAAAAAACTGCATTGTGTTTGTGTATATGGGTCATACACACTTATGTGTATGGGTGTATGCTGTGGGACAATGGTCTCATACATTGTAAAGATTTCTCACTTGTATTTTAATAAAATTCTGATTGGCCAATAGCCAGGCAGGAAGAAGAGGTAGGGTAACCAGGCAGGAAGTAGAGGCAGGGTAATCAGGCAGGAAGTAGAGGCAGGGCAACTGGGCAGGAAGTAGAGACAGGGCAACCAGAACAGGAGAATTCTGGGAAGAGGAATGAGTCAGTCCACAGTCATCACAGAGGAAACCAGACACAGCAAGCAAGATGAGAATGCCTCATTGATGAAAGGTTCTAAGCCACGTGGCTAACATAGACAAGAATAATGGACTAATTTAAGATGTAAGAATTAATTAATAAGAAGCCTGAGCTACTAGGCCAACCAGTTTATAATTAATGTAGACCTCTGTGCTTTTTTTTGTGGGGGGGGACTGAATGGTTGCAGGACTGGGAAGGACAGAAACCTTTGTAAATAGGTGTACATAGGTTCATATCTAAATATAATAAAAGCAATATACAGCAAGCCGACAGCTACCATCAAATTAAATGGAGAGAAACTCAAAGCGATTCCACTAAAACAGGAACAAGACAGGGATGTCCACTCTCCCCATACCTCTTTAATATAGTGCTTGAAGTTCTTGCAATAGCTATAAGACAGAATAAGGAGATCTTGGGGATTCGAATTGGAAAGGAAGAAGTCAAACTTTCGTTATTTGCAGATGATATGATAGTGTACATAAGTGACCCCAAAAACTCCACTAAAGAACTTCTACAGCTGATAAATACCTTCAGTGATGTGGCAGGATACAAAGTCAACTCAAAAAAATCAGTAGCCCTTCTATACACAAAGGATAAAGAAACAGAGAGGGAAATCAGAGAAACATCACCTTTCACGATAGCCACAAATAGCATAAAGTATCTTGGGGTAACACTAAGCAAGGAAGTAAAAGATCTATTTGACAAGAACTTTAAGACCTTGAAGAAAGAAATTGAAGAGGATACCAGAAAATGGAAGGATCTCCCATGCTCCTGGATTGGTAAGATCAGTGTAGTAAAAATGGAAATTCTACCAAAGGCAATCTACAGATTCAATGCAATCCCCATCAAAATCCCAACAAAGTTCTTCACAGAATTTGAGAGAACAATAACTAAGTTTATATGAAAAAACAAAAAGCCCAGGATAGCCAAAACAATCCTATACAATTAAGGAACTTCAGGAGGCATTACCATCCCTGACTTCAAACTCTATTACAGAGCTACAGTAATGAAAACAGCTTGGTATTGGCATAAAAACAGAGACGTTGACCAATGGAATCGAATCGAAGACACGGATATTAATCCAAAAACCTATGAACACCTCATATTTGACAAAGAAACTAAAATTATACAATGGAAGAATGAAAGCATCTTTAACAAATGGTGCTGGCATAACTGGATGTTAACCTGTAGGAGAATGAAAATAGTTCCTTACTTATCTCCATGCACAAAATTCAA